>APFE031336176.1:0-20146 GCA_000404065.3 Pinus taeda | reverse complement strand
CCCTCTAACCTCCTGGTTAACTAGGGTAGCTAGTCATCGAAAGGATATAACATAACCCAACACACAGGGCATTTAATGAGTATCAGGTTGGGGAGCATGTGTATTAGAGTATCAACCCCAAGAAGAGCTCCTTGAGGACCAGATCATGTGCCAAGTTGGCACCATGGTATTGTGGGATTTTTGAGATCCTTCGGAGGATTAGACCAGTGACGTACAGACTTACACTGCCTCTGACAGTGAAAGTCCATGATGTTTTTCATGTTTAATTGCATAAAAGATATGCAAAGGATGTTGATCGTGTTATTGATTGGTCTATATTGAAAGTGGAGCAAGAAGGATAATTCCAACTGGAACCCTAATGCATATTGTAGCAGAAACATCTTGTGATCCAGAACAAAGCACTCAAGCAGGCTAAAGTGCAGTGGAAGCACTTTGGGCATGATGAAGTTACATGGGAGACGACTGATTAGATGCAGGCTATGTAACTTTAATTATTTACTGATGAAGGTAAATGAGTCTTGGTATTTGCACATATTTATGCATGTTTTCTATTATAAATACTGTAATGAACTAAGTTATAAAGCTCCAATAAGCGATATGGTTGTCATGTTGTCATGTTTTACATGATGATTTTTCTTTTGAGTAGGATCTTATTATAAATACTACAACGAGCTGGCTTATGGAGCTCCACATGTAGTATGTTTTTTCTCTTCAATGATTTTGTTGGTTCTATGTGTCGTTTAACACTAAGGATGGTGTTCCCCTAAGGGGGAGGAGTCTGTAACAGCCTTTGGTTAAAATTTCATGTAATAAAGTCAATAAACGTAAAATAAGACCACAGGAAAGGGAAACTTAGTCCAAGCTGAATGTTGGGAAAAAATATCTTAGTGGGCATCACTTATTGTGTTTTATGGCTAAGGTGAAATTGGAAAAGGAAATGGCTAGAGCTTTAGAAAGGAAAAAATGTATTTCTGGCACATTATTTATGAAAATAATGGAATTTAGTAGAAAGGGAATGTGAAAGGTCATATGTTCCATGTGAGGAGGAAAATAAAGGAAAATAATGGAAAATTGGAGAAATTAGAGGCCTCATCAATAAAAGGGCCTTAGAGCATTAGTGGGTAGATTTTTTTCAGCTTTTGTTAGCCTTTTGTCAGTTTAGTGTTACAATTTGTCTCGGAGAGGAGAAAGCACCAAGAGGAGAAAGAAATTAAGCAAGAAAGGAAATTCAGGATCAAGCAGCTTCATTAGGAATACTTGCAGCTGGTTTTGACATGAATGGCATGTGCATGTTGGTATATGGTTCTTTTTTTTTCGTTGGCATGGACTTTTTCAAGATTCGAAAGTGGATTTTACCCTAACCTTGCCATTTTTGGATAACCATGGTGTGATGGGATTTTTCTCGGCTGAGCTTTGGATTGTCATATGGTTTCAGAATCTAGGGTGAGGTGGTCTTAGGAAAATTCCTGAAGGCCTAGGAATTCCTTAACTGGTAATGGAAGGATACACTATAAAGCCTGAGGGTGAAGACAATAAAATTCCTAAAGAATGGTGAAGAATTTCTGAGGCATCCAATTTCGGTTTGATTTTGTGATCTCGGCACTGGTTTAGGTGTGACGAATGTATGGAGAGGGTGGAGGTGATTTAACCTTTGGATTCTCTTGGTTATCTTTAGATTCATTTATCCCATGAGATCCCACATTCATGCTTGGAATATGGCATGAGAGTGATTGGTTGAAGAGATATTTGGCTTAGCTAATCTATGGTCGGGTGGAACGTGGAAGTTCGTACCCGGTTGATAATTTCCTATGGTTAATAAAAGTTAAGTTTCTCTTGCTTTTGGAAAAGAAATGTACTAGTTATTATGTGTATTTAATGTTTGTTCGATTATTGTTATTTATCCGGTTATATGTTGGTTATAATCATGGTTTTATGATAGATCTTATTAATGGCTCTTTTCATGTTTTGACAGACCATTGAATAAATGACAAATGCAATACCTAATTAGCGTTAAGAAAACTAATGTGAGAAGGTAGTGATGTTGAGAAATGGAAACAAGAAATTTCAGTTTAATTTGTCCTTGAATTAAACCGTGAATTAAAATACAATTATTTTCTCATAGAAATTTGAAAATAATTAATTAAGTTTAATTAACTTAATTAATTTAGGAAATTCTTATTGGACATATTTTAGAGACATGTATATGTTCTCCCCAACTTATAGGATTTAAGGATGAGTTATGAGTGAGTTGTAATTAGTTAACTCAATTTATTGAGTTAAGTCCAGTTAAATTAGTTCAAATCAATTTAAGGAACTAATAATGAGTAAACAGTCAGTTGGAACACTAGTGACCTAATTAGGGCTACTCTAGTTAAATAAAGATTCCACCACCATAAACTCATGCATGTTGATTCTGAGAAAGACCCAATTGAGACTAGAGTGTAGGGACAATGTACTATTTGTTTTAGATTTTTCTGAGTTGCACTGACAGTGCATGCAATTAGGTACTGATCCTTGAGGGATTGCATTATTTCTAGAAGCTTTATTTCCCTCTAAATACAAGCTATTCTCCATAGGAATTACACATTGTAATAGAGACTTGGAGAGCTTGTGAATTGGATGAGATTTGGCCTTGAGCTTGCTTATGAGTTGGAGATTGAATTTGCCGAGTGCTAGGATTTTTCTTCAGAGAACAAGCATTGTAATTTCATCTTGACTTTCCAATAATACAAAATAGAGAGTGGGGTTTTGAGCTATGGCTTTCCCTAGATATTTATTGTGTTATGTGCCTTTGGTTCTCTTCTTCTATTGATTATTTTTTTCTCAATGTTCATGGGCTTTCGCTATAAAGAGTAGAAGTAGATTCTTGTCTCTTGATTTAGAAAAAAAGATTGTTTTTTGGGCCGAGAGTTTGCAGAGCAGATCTAAAAATTTCTATGAAACAATTTTAGAAACAAATTCCATTTATGGATTCCTTGGGAAAAGATACCCAAATTAAAAAAAAAATCGGTTGAATCAGAGTTCGGATGAGGGAGATATCGGTAATTTAAAATTAGCTCTCTAGAGGAGATTTCAATAATAATAATAATAACAATAGGATTCTATGGGGCACAATAATAACAATATAAGGGCACAATAATAACAATATGGGAACTACATGGGTACAACAATATAATAAGGGGGTTGTACTAGTAACAACAAGGGGTTACACTAGTAGTATAGGGGCCTAACATGCCCCTCTCCTTCGAAAAGTGTTTTCCTCAATGCTTGAGTATTTCCCGATGCTTCTGTATAAGATTCTTGTCCTCCCATGTGGAATCTTCAGCGGGTAATTTCTTCCACTTGATGAGATACATTGAAATTGATCGATTTCGTAGCTGTCAGGTTCTTGTTTCTATGACTGCTCTAGTTTCCAATATGATTTTTCCTTCCTCTTCAAGTTCTGGCAATATTGTTTGAATTGGGATATTTTGCAACTTTTGAATGAGTGGCCACACTTCTTTGTCCTTCTTCCATTCATCCCTTGCTTCGTTTATCCAATTTGGTTGGATAATAGAAATAGCACAAAACAATGCTTCTACATCCTCATCCTTTCTTGAGAGTGCATCTGCAACAAGAAATTTGTTCCCTTTTCTATAGATGATGTCAAAGTCATAACCTAACATATTTGTGACCCATTTTTTATGTTCTTCTAATGATAATATCTGTTCCAAAATGTATTTAAGACTATCATGATCCATTTTTACCTTGAAGTTTCTTCCCATTGGGTAAGGTCGTCATTTCTTAAGTGCATGTAGTATTGCCAACATTTCCTTCTCATAAATAACTTGCTTGAGATGTAACTGTAAAAATATCAAATCACCTACATCAAAACATTTTTCACTATGATGTTGATCTACTTATTTTTTCATTCGATTCTGCACCAAAGCGGCATTATCCTTTAAAAGTTGGAGAACTTGTTGTTGATGCTCAATGTGATCTTTCACTTCTTGAACCTTTTTCTTCTTGATATTTCCTTCTATATTGGGAGTCTGAGGAGTGGTAATTTATTCCAATGCTTTACAAGATATAGTCGAATTCATTTCTTAATGCTCAATGTGATCTTTCACTTCTTGAACATTTTTCTTCTTGATATGTCCTTCTATCTTGATAGTTTGAGGAGTAGTAATTTCAGCCAATGCATTACAAGATATGGTTGGATTCATTTCTTCTTTCCCAATGTGATCTTCCACTTCTTTAACCTTTTTCTTCTTGATATGTCCTTCTATCTTGAGAGTTTGGGTGGTAATTCTTGCCAATTCATTACAAGATATGGTCGAATTCATTTATTCTTTCTCTGGGGTTAGAACCTGGCGTATATCCTCTTCTTGTGATGTTTCTTGATCCTTTTCTTCCTCCTCTTCGTACTCTATGTAAAATAATTTCTTCTCGGCACACTTATGACCTTTAGTAAATTTTCTATCACAATTGTAACAAAGCCCTTTTTCTCTTTTTTCTTCCAATTGTTGTGGTGTAAGCCTTGTAGGTTGTGGAAGGCTAGGAGAAGAAACACTTCCAGAATTATAGTCATGAGTGGTGGGATTCCTTGTTTTCATAATTTCTCTTTCAATTTTTTCTGCCAACTCAAATGCCTCCTCCAATGAATCAGGTTCCAAAAAACGAACCTCATGTTGAACGTTATCCTTTAAAGTCCCTATGAAGACATCAATTCTTTGCTTCTTTGGAATATAATTTACCCTTCTATTCAATTTTTGAAAGTCTTCAATGCGTTCTTTCATTGAACCCTTTTTTTTTATATTTATCAATTGGCTAAAGAAGGAGTTTCTCTTTGTATCCTCATAATGTGCTATCATTTCCTCCGTGAAAATTGACCACGTGACAAGTGGCTTACGAGAACAAAGCGGCTTACGAGAACAAAGCCTTTTATAACATAAAAATTGATTCGGTTCTAAATAATTAGATGAAACAAATACCTTTTGTAATAGTGGTATAAGATGTATATCAAAATATTTTTCCATTTGTAGTATCCAATTTACTGGATCCTTTCCATCAAACTTCCTCATCTTGTTTTTCTTGATTTTAGGAGCTCGATCTTGAAATGACTGTAACTCTATAATTTCGGATCTTCCAGTTCTGAAATCATGAACTACAATATCCCTTTGCGTCCTATTTCCAATGCCACCAGTATGATCCAAATTGGATTCTCCAAGGAAGAGTTATGCCAAATCTCCCACGGTGACATAATTATAGACTAGTTTAGTAGATCAAATTTGTACAATGTGACAAGTGTCACTATTTCGACCTTTGGATCTAAAAAAATGTACACAATAAACTACAGTCCATCCTATTTCTATAAATTCTTATGAAATTTCAATCCGATGCTTAGAGAGAAAGTGATGATGATTTCCCCAGGTCACCTGTTTGGAATGTATTTTGGGGGGCTACAAAAACCCTAACTTCCTTAGACTATGTCTCCGAAAATATAGCGAGACAGGATCTAAATTTCGGAGCCAAGGTTTACACCCATTTCATCTCGAATGGGTTTTTTTCTTAGCTTCTGAAACTTTGTAGCAAAATAGTTATAGTGAAAATTCCATGATGACCTGTTTGGAGCAGTGAAACCCTAGAATCCACAACTCTGATACCAAATGTTATGAAGCCAGCTCACAAAAAGATACAAAAGATAGATGAAAGCCTTAGAAATAAGCCTCTTCTAGGGGGAAACCTCCTTTACATTACACAAATTAAAAATTCTTGGATGTTACAAATGACAAGACCTCCTTTCTATATATAGGAGTCTAAGGGGTCATAATATAATCAGAGCCGACATAACAATAATAATGTAAGGGCAAAATAATAACAATAGTTGGCTTCTATGGTGCACAATAATGAAAATATGGGGACTACATGGGTACAAGAATATAATAAGGGGTTGTACTAATAACAATAAGGGGTTACACTAGTAGTATGATAAGCTTTGGCCTTGAGCTTGCTTATGAGTTGGAGATTGAATTTGCTGAGTGCTAGGATTTTTCTTGAGAGAACAAGCATTGTAATTTCATATATATTTTTCGGATTAATGAAAAGCAGATAGTGGGGTTTTCAGTTGTGGCTTTCCCTGGATATTTATTGTGTTATGTGCCTTTAATTCTCTTCCTC
The DNA here is from genome assembly GCA_000404065.3 of Pinus taeda. Classification (NCBI taxonomy): domain Eukaryota; kingdom Viridiplantae; phylum Streptophyta; class Pinopsida; order Pinales; family Pinaceae; genus Pinus; species Pinus taeda. The sequence continues at coordinate 13,987 of APFE031336176.1, read as the reverse complement.
TATTGATTATTGTTTTCTTGATGTTTATGGGCTTCCATTGTAAAGAGTATAAGTAGATTCTTGTCTCTTGATTTAGAAAAAAAGATTGCTTTTTGGGCCGAGAGTTTGCAGAGAAGATCTGAGAATTTCTGTGAAACAATTTCATAAACAAATTCCATTTCCAGATTCCTTGGAAAAATATACCCAAATTCAAAAAAAATTAGTCGAATTGGAGTTCGGATGAGGAAGATATCGATAATTTAAAATTAGCTCTCTAGAGGAGATTTCAAAGTTTTGAGTTTCTGGGTTACAGGTGAAAGTCAAATTTGCATACATACTTCAGGATCTGTAGATGGCATTCCATGGGTTGAGGCTTGTGTATGCCTTAGAAGGAAACTTGAATTTTATAGCCTGGAGGGGCAAGATGGAGGCTGTGCTAGAAGATAATGGCCTGAAGGAATTCATTGATCAAGAAGTCCCCAAGCCAGCAGCTATGGATGTTTATAACTTGGCCAAATGGAAGAAGTTTGTGGTGAAGGCAAGGTGGATAATCCTTGAGGGAGTTCGATACCACAATTTTTCAAGTCTCCATGGCAAGCAAGCTCTGCATGCTATGTGGAAAACATTGACGGACTTGTATCAGAATATTAGTGATCAAAGGAAATTGGCACTGAAGGATAAAACTCGTAAAATCAATATGGAGAAAGGCGAAATGATTCCAAAGTACTTAACCAAGTTCACTCAATGTTGGGATGAACTTGGAAGTGTTGGAACCATAGTTGTCGATGAGGATATGGTGACTATTTCTCTTATTGGACTCCCAAAGTGTTGGCATAGTTATCAGGACTCTATCAATGGTCGAGAGAATCTGCCAGATTGGGAATGACTATGGTCAAATTTGATGTAGGATGAGATCATGAGGAACACTTGGTATGGCTCTTCACCAAAGACTGATGACGAAGAGAATTGTTTCTTAGTGATTAAGGTGAGGAATGGAAAAGGTAAAATTTCCCATTCAAAATCAGATTCTTACCATGGAGGTAAGAAGAAGGACATGACGAAAGTTAAATGCTTTCATTGTCACAATATGGGTCACTTTGTTACAATTTGTCCATTGAAGAAGTCCAAGGAGAAGTCCTCAGGAGGAGCGACGGGTGAGGCTTTGGTGTCCCAATTCGAATTGGATTTTTCTGTCATTGCATGCATGGTGTCTTCAATGATGGAAAGTGTTTGGTACTTAGACAGTGGAACTTATTTCCACATGGCTGGTGACAAAGAGTTATTCAGTGAACTGGAGGAGAAAGATCTCAAGATCCATATGGAGATGGGTGATGACGATAAGTATAGTGTTACTAGTGTGGGAACTATTAATTTTTAGAGGGAGCATGCGGCTCCACTCACTTTGAAGAATGTTATGCATGTACCTGAACTAATGAAGAACTTGGTATTCATTTCCATGCATGAGGATAGAGGTTATGATGTGATCTTTTCGAAAGGAAATGCGTTCCTTCGACACATAGCCATGGTTCAAGTAAAGAAGATAGGGATTCAAGTTTAGGATCTCTATAAGATAAAGGTAGAGGATTGTTCTTCCTTGAGTTCAAAACTGGAAAAGATGTTGAACCGAGACATTGACAAGTTGTGGCATAGGCAATTGGGCCACTTGCATCATGGGCTTTGAGGATATTGCAGTAAATCTCTACCAGTCTTCCCAAGGGTACGCTTGAGCAAGTTGATACATGCAAGGGTTGTATTTTTGGAAAATACACCAAGTCTTCCTTTGGAGATAGAGACAGTTGAGCAGAGTCTATTCTGGAGAGAGTCCATTTAGATGTGTGTGGGCCATTCTTGAGAGTATCCACTCCAAAACATAGGTATTATGTTATATTTGTAGATGACTATTCTCATAAATGTTGGATATTTTTCATGCAGAGAAAGTAGTAGACATTCACAAAGTTTTATGAATTCAAAGCATTGGTCGAGAAAGAGTTAGGCAAGAAGGTTAAATATCTATAGAGCGATAATGGTGGAGAATATATCTCCAATGAGTTTAATAACTTCTGTGCAATGGAAGGGATTAACGAGAGTTGATAGCATCTCATAACCCTCAACAAAATGGGGTTGTCGAGAGGAAGAACAATAACATAGTAGGGGTAGCAAGGGTGATGTTGCATAATAAGGGCCTACCACTACAGTTGTGGGATGAGACATGAAAAATAGCAGTTTATGTTCAGAACGTAGTCTACATTAGATACTTGAGAGTAAAACACTAGAGGAGACTTATTCCGGCAAGAGGCCAGATGTTGGTCACATCAGGATTTTTGGGTCATTGGTTTATTTCCATGTGACTAAATATGCACGGAAGAAGCTTGAGCCAATAGTAGATTTGGGGATCTTTTTGGGGTACATTGATACTCCCCACAACTATTGGGTGTACATGCAAACCAGTCAGATGACAGTGGTTTGCAGGGATGTCAAGTTTGATGAGGAGAAGTCCATGCGATTATCCCTTGAGAGGGAGCTTGAGCTACATGCATAGGAGGAACTTTTAGTTCCTAAGGTTGAGGAGCCTTAGATTGATGTGGAGTAGCCACATATAGAGGTTTCGGGAGTGGAGACATCCACTCAGGCAAAGTATTCTAGAGAGGGAAGAAATCGCAGTAGAGAGGTTGACAGATTGTTGGATGTTGCACAGGAGAATGTGGGAGCAACCTCTTCTCAGCAAAGATAGAGGAGGTCACTAGAGAGGTACACTAGATACATGGCACTTATGGGTGCATGTGTTGTGACAAAGCCATCTTCCTTTCAGGAAGCAGTGCAGTAGCCAGTTTGGGTTGATGCGATGGTGGAGGAGTATGACTCCATATATTGGGTCCTTATAATACTAGTGATTACCCCATTACTATTGTAGTTGTATCGCTTATTAATATTGTTGTGCCCATATTGTCCCCATACTGTTATTACAGTGCCCCATAGAATCCCTCTATTGTTACTTTTGTGGCTTTATATTATTATTGTTAGGTCGGATGGGTTATATTGTGATTCCTTAGACTCCTATATATAGAAAGGAGGTTTTTTCATTTGTATCATCCAAGAATTGTTCATTTATGTAATGTAAAGGAGGTTGCCCCCTCGAAGAGGCTGAATTCTAAGGTGTTAATCTATCTTTCCTATCTTTTTCTTGTGTTGGTTTCATAACATTTGGTATCAAAGCTTTGGATTCTAGGGTTTCGCTGCTCCAAATAGGTCATCGTGGAATTTTCGCTATAACTTGTTTTTTGCGATGTTTCAAAAGCTAAAAAAAAACCCATTTGAGAATAAATTGCGTTGAACCTCGGGTCCAAATTTCAGAGCTTTTTACGCTATATGTGAGGAGATATGATCTAAGGAAGTTGGTATTTTTGCAGACTCCTGAATAAAATTCCAAACATGTGACTTGGGGAAAATCGTCATAACTTTCTCTCTAAGGATCAGATTCAAATTTCGTAAGAAGGTACAGAAAGAGGATGGACTGTAGTTCCCTGTATATATTTTTTAAAGCCAAAGGTCAAAACAGTGACTCGTGGAACATCATACAAGTTCACTCTACTAAACTAGTCTATAAGCAGGTCACTGTGGACGATTTCGCATAACTCTTCCTTGGAGAATCCAATTTGGATCAGAATGGTGGCATTGGAAATAGGACACATAGGGCTACTGTAGATCGCAATTTTAGAACCAGATGATCTAAAAGTATAGAGATGCATCAGAGACAATATCAAGCTCCTACAAAGTGAAAAAAGGTGTGTAGATTTTTTTAAATTCTTGCTTAAGCTTGGTTTGAAAATTTATTTTGAAGGAATTCAAAGGGCATAGTAGAGCATTATTATCGGTAACTAATCCCCTGAGGAAATAAAATCCAAACACCTAGTAGGAAACCTGAAATCTCTAGCATGACTCATGAAGAAGAGGAAGAAATGCTACATGATATATCAAAATTAGAAGACCAAGTGCAACAAGTGTCACTTGCACAAAAGCTAATAGAAGCTAAGATAATGTTGGAAATAATACTGAGAGGGGGGGTGAATCAGTATTATCAAATTCTTTTCAATATTCCTTCCTTAATTTAATCTTTAGATATTGATCATTAACTTGTATGTCAGTACCATATAATAATGAGAATGAAACAAGAAAACAGATAGTCACACCAAAGAACACCAGATATAAGGTGGAAACCCAATGTGGGTGAAAACCACCTATTGCAATATGTCTCTATCTTCTTTCAATTAGAAACTTCTTTTACAATGATTTTGTACTGGTGTAGTCCTTTACCAGTATGCAGGCTGCAACCTACAGATAGCTACAACTCTCTCTCGTTTTCCAGTCTCTCTTGGAAGGGAGCAACAACCCCCTTTGCTCTTTTACTTATTTAAGGACCACGTTTCATTAATTTTCAAACTGGATCCATAAACATCAAATAATCATCAAGTACATGAAAATGACCCAATCTCCTCATACAATGAACCAATGAATCACCCAACTCTTCAGAATGCTGTAAACAGAAAAGTAATACTAGAAATCTAAACCCAGAACTCTGCTGCAATAGATAAAAGACAATCAACAATTGTTTCAAGACAAGACCACAACTTCACCATCAGGGGCCTGCGTATATCCGCAGCTCTTCTGAGACTGAACTGCGCAGATCCGCATTGGTTGTTCTTCTGCTCTGCGAACTTTTCTTCAGATCCGCACCTTTACTTCTGACTTACTGCGTACACCCGCACTGTGCCTTCTTCTCGCCTGCGTACCTCGCACTTCGCCCTTTTATGTGCTGCGTATGCCCCGCACTGTGCCTTCTCCTATGCTGTGTACCCTGCACTGCACCTTTGGCTTCACAGCGTACTCCCACACTGAGCCTTTTACTGAGTTGAGTACCCCCGCACTGCACCTATGGATCGCCTGCGGACTTCTGATTAGGGCCAAATTTACAGTCCTCCAATGTGCCACAGTTAGTCAGATCCACATATCTGTTCATGCACCCGAGAGATCACGACATGTCAATGGATTCACCTTAAGTTATCTCCTTGATTTAGATCTAGCTTTTAAAAACCAATCACCCAAAATTTCAGATCTTAAGGTATTCAAATTTCATTAGTGTGTGGCCAAGAGATCTCCTTTCCTTTTTATAGGCAAGCCCTTTTCAATACCATGGTCCAAAACCATAATAACACAATACCATGAACCCAATACTTGGGATCAACACTTTTGGATGCAATACCATGGACAAAAACCATTTGATAAAAAATTGTCAGGGTAATACCATGAACCATTCATGAAGATTCCCATGTGCACGTGCTTTTATGCATTGGAGAGAGTGAAACTGGGGCCCGCACCTTCTGAACGTATCACCTGCGTACATGCACGCACTCCTTGGTCAGCATACCTGCGAGTCCATGGCTTCTTCTAGGATTACCTGCGGGTATCTTAATTTCCATGATTTTGAGTGTCTGAACTGAGATCAGCTACAAGAGTGAGTTGCCATCAAGTGCAACACCTGTACCATAGAGCCAAACCAGAATCATAATGCCAACAATCTCCCCCTTTGGACTTGATGGCAACCTCAAGATCCTCAATGTCATTCTCCCCCTTTGACATCAAGGGCAAAGGGTTATGCTCCCCCTGAGAACATGCTTAAGTCTTTGCTCTGCTAATAATGTTCCCCCTGACCAGATCCATAGTCCTCCATAAATTTCTTCAAGAAGAACCATAATCCACCATGACCATGAAAGAGATAGAGACATGTTGCATCCATGTTCAGATCAGCATCCATGTTCTCCTTCTGAGTTACCATAATGCCAACAATGCATTATATGAGCTCCCCCTGAAACTGTGCCATCGATCTACAACCAATCCATAAACCAGCAAATGTACGTGTATACCACATATAAACCTCGCGTGCAATCAACAGATGAGATTCAACAACAATATGATGCATCAACTACCCCCAGCTTTTGCATGAGGTATTCAAAGGTCTCCCTGGGAAATGGTTTGGTGAGAATATCAGCAACTTGTTCCTTAGAAGGAACATACTCCAACTTGACCTTTTGTTCAATCACTTGTTCCGTGAGAAAGTGATACTTCATCGGTATGTGCTTGGTCTTTGAATGCATGACTGGGTTCTTTGAAATGCTGATTGCACTTGTATTGTCACATAAGATGGAGATAGGTGGAGTACAAGTGATTTGAAAGTCCTGCAAGGTATGCATCATCCAAAGAAGTTGAGTGCAGCAAGATGCAGCAGCAACATATTCCGCTTCCGATGTAGACAAGGCAATTGAACTCTGTTTCTTGTTGAACCATGATACTAATCTAGAGCCCATAAAGAATGCACCACCACTTGTGCTCTTCCTGTCATCCACGCTTCCGGCCCAATCTGCATCTGTATAAGCATGAAGTGTGAGATCTGTATCTCTAGGATACCATAAGCCATAGTTTTTAGTTCCTTGAAGGTACTTAAAGATTCTCTTCACTGCCTGAAGATGAGTTTCCTTTTGATTTGCCTGAAATCTTCCAACTATTCCCACTGCATGCATGATGTCTGGTCGAGTACCTGTCAAATAAAGTAGACTTCCAATCATAGACCTGTAGGTTGGTTGATGCACTACTGCTGATTCATCATTTGCACTGAGGTTGCATCCTGTGACCATGGGGGTACATACTGGTTTTACATCTTCCATGCCATATTTCTTCAAAATCTGCTTGAGATACTTGGTTTGAGACAAGAAGATCCCGCCTTCATTTTGTTGAATTTGCAATCCAAGAAAGTATGTCAGTTCTCCAAGCAAAGACATTTCGAATTCTTTCTCCATCACCAAGGCAAAGCTTTGACTCATAGCTTCTTCATTGTTGCCAAAGATAATATCATCTACATACACAACAAGTATTAGCAATTTGTCATTTTCAATTTTTATATAAAGATTATTATCTGCTGATCCTTTTGAAAAACCTTGTTGATGAAGATATCTGCCCAACCGATAGTACCAAGCCCTTGGAGCATGTTTAAGACCATAGGGAGCCTTTTTTAGTCAGCATACAAGATTTGGATCATTCCCAAGGATGAAACCATCTGGTTGCTCAATGTACACTTCTTCTTCTAAGTCCCCATTCAGAAAGGCTGATTTTACGTCCATTTTAAAAACTTTGAACTTTTGAAAACTTGAGAAAGCAAGGAACATTCGCATGGCCTCAAGTCTAGCAGCAGGAGCAAAATTTTCTTCAAAGTCTATTCCTTCTTGTTGAGCATACCCTTTACAAACAAGTCTGGCCTTGTTTCTAATAACATCCCCATTTTCATTCAATTTATTTTTGAAGACCCATTTTGTTCCGATAACATTCTTATCCTTTTGGTCTAGGGACCAACTCCCAAGTGTTGTTCTTTTCAATCTGCTCAAGTTCTTCATCCATTGCCTTGACCCAGCATTCATTTTTGCATGCCTCTTTTACATTTTGTGGTTCAGTGGAGGAGAGCAATGCCAAATAGCTTGAGGCTTCTGCAATTGTTCTTCTTGTTTGAACACCTGCCTCCTTTTGCCCCAAAATTTGTGATTCTGGATGATTCTTTTGAACATATCTGGAAGGAGTCTTTTTCTTCTATCCTTATTTGTTCCTCTGGCTCCTCATGGGTTTCTTCTTCATGGGTCTCTTCTTCATCATTTGTCTGATTTGGAGAGTAGTCTTCATCCTCTTCGATATTTTCATGATTTACTTGCCTAGGGATGTATCATTTTTCATCAACCACTACATCAATGCTGTCAACAATTCTTCCAAGTCTTTTGTTATAACACTTATACGCTTTGCTGTAGGGAGAATAACCAAGGAGAATACCTTCATCTACTCTGGGTTCAAGTTTGCCATTATTCATCAGTATTCTTAATATAGCATTTGCTCCCAAAAATTTTGAAATGCTTTACCGAAGGAGTCTCACCATACTAGAGCTCATGCGGAGTTTGAGTGTTGTTCACTCGGACATTTGTTTTGTTGAGAATAACAACCACAGCATATGTAGCTTCACCCCAGAAGGTTGTGGGAGTTCCAGACTCATCAAGCATAGCTCGAGCCATTTGTTGGACTATTCTATTCATCCTTTCCACCACTCCATTTTGCTGAGGAGTCCTAGTTGTAGAGAATTCCCTTCTTATTCCATGTTCTTCACACAAATAGAAAAATTCATTTGAGGATAACTCCCCACCTGTCGGACCTGAGGCACTTAATTTTGTAATCTGATTCATTTTCAACCAAGGCTTTGAAAGATTGGAATTTTTCAAATGCTTCGTCCTTGTGCTTCATAAGTCCTAACCAAACCATCCTGGAGAAATCATCAATGAATAATATAAAGTATTCTTCTCCTCGAGGTGACCTTGTCCTAAATGGACCACATACATCTATATGAACTAGCTCAAGAGGCCTGCTGACTGATCCTTCCTTCTCAGGGAAGTAGTTCTGGTTTGCTTCCCAAACTGACATGATTGCATATGGTGTTGTATGGAATTTCGATGTTTGGAAGACCATGAAATGCCTGGTATTTGCATGCTTTCCTTATTTGTGAAAATCTTAGATGCCCCAACCTCCGGTGCCATAACCAGTGTTCATCATTCTTGCTCAAATAACAATGTTGTTCTCCTTCTTCAAATATGTATAGATTATTTGGAGTTCTTTTGCCTTTGATTACTGTTCTTCCTGTATCAAGATCACGAACACTACACCCATCTGATCGAAATATCACCTCGGTTCCATTATCACACATCTGACTGACACTCAATAGATTATGCTTCAAGCCATCAACATATAAAATGTTTCCAGCTTTGACCTTTTCTTTCAATTGAGCAATGCCTTTTCCTTTTATGGCTGCAGGGGTATCATTTCAAAAAGAAACTTTCTTTCCCTTTTCTAAAGTAGTATATGATTCAAGTTTTCTTTATCACCTGTCATATGCTTCGAACATCTGCTGTCGATGTACCATTGATTTTCTTGTCCTTCTGCATATAAAGCTATCCCAAATCTTTTTGGTTGCGGTTCCTTTATTCTCCATGTTTTGGCACTTGAGGTTTGTTCCTTTTGAGTTGATTTCCAAAACCTGCTCCTGCATTCAGAATCTTCATGACCAAAATTATTACAAATAGAACATTCAATTTCACTTTCAAGGGCAGAAAAGTTGTTATAGGTCCTCTTCATGATTTCAGGCATACTTCTTTGTTTTTGAGCTTCTCTAGTCATGATTGTCTGATTGTCTTATAGGCAACACATTGAACTGCTTTGTGACCAAAGTTATGGCAAGAGAAACATTGGCCATTGAAGAAATTCCTGTGACTATCATCTAACCGATTGTAGTTTCTACTGCCATCCATTCTTGAAGAGAATTGGGAAGATTTTACCTGTGGCTGGTTGTAGCTTCTGTTTGCCCTTAAGGTAGCATGCCCTCGATTTTCTTGATAGTCTTTGTTCGTCTTTGAGGAAGACTTCCCCTGATTTACCTGATGATTTCTATTAGGCCTTTGCTCACTCCTTCTTGCTGCATCAAGATAACTTTTGGAGGTGGAAGCTTGAGATGCCTCTCCATTATACCCCAGACTTGTCTTGATTAGAGGGTAACACTGTACACTGATAATCTCATCCAGACTTTCAGACCCTTTAACAAATTTAAGATTAAGGGCCTTTGTTTTCTAAATTTCTTTCCTAAGACCAACAATTTCACATTCTAACTTCTCAAGAGATTTTTCTTTTTCATCAAGTTGAAATTGCAGAGTATCAATGATCATATTCTTTTCTTCTAAACATCTTTTGAGTCTAGAAATTTCTTCATAAAATCCATCTATATCTATAGCATCCATGTAATCATCATCTTCAAAAGCCATTAGAAGTTTATAGTTATTACCTCGTTCATCTTCATCGCTATTTGAGAGTCCATCACTATCTTCATGAGTGTAATAGATTTTCTTATTTGCATTCTGTTTCTTGTTCCATCTAACAGGAACTTTACCCTTGTCAATCTTATCCTTATGAGGACATTTGGCAGCATAGTGACCTACTGTTCCACAAGCAAAGCATTTGAATGGTAACTTACCTCGGAATCGTCCAGTGCCCCGTTGAAGATTTTTGACAGAATTGGATTCTTCTTCTTCTTCTGATATGTGTCCAGATTCATAGTAATCTCCTTTGCTAGAAGCTTTGAAGGCAGCTTCTCTCCTATCTAATGGTTCTCCTTTCCTCATTTCATAAGAAGTTAGAATCCCATGCAACTGTGACATTTTAAGGTTTTGAAGATTCTCCTTCTCTTCTATTGTAGAAACTTTAGATTCAAACCTAGGGGAAAAAGATCTTAGAACGTTTTCAGCCACAATAGCCTCTTTTACTTCTTCACCCAAATTTTTCATACAATTAACAATCTCATCTACATGAAGAAAATAGTTAGCCACATTCTCATCATTGTACATCCTAAGATTTTCATACTAAATCCTGAGGGTTTGTAGTTTTGCTCGTTTTACCTGATCATCTCCTTCATAGATTAGAACAATGTTGTCCCATATTTCCTTTGCGGATTTATACAGCATGACTTTGACAAACTCTGATTGCGATAGACATCCCAATAGAGTATTGACCGCCTTTGCATTTGTTTCATATTTCTTCTTCTCAGCCGGATCTGTAGGAGTTGCTGATGGAAAAGTATACCTTGTATCTATGATATCCTAGACTTCAGTACCAAGAGATTGAAGATATGCAGTAACTCTTACCTTCCAATATATGAAGTTTGTCCCATCAAACACCGGTGGCCTGATTGATGCTTCCCTCTCATAGTTGCTCATGATGAAAGATCTTCCTTCAAGCCGAACAAGCTTCTTCAGAAGGACCTGGCTCTGATACCAATTGTTGGAAATAATACTGAGAGGGGGGTGAATCAGTATTATCAAATTCTTTTCAATATGCCTTCCTTAATTTAATCTTTAGATATTGATCATTAACTTGTATGTCAGTACCATAATAATAATGAGAATGAAACAAGAAAACAGATTAGTCACACCAAAGAACACCAGATATAAGGTGGAAACCCAAATGTGGGGTGAAAACCACCTACTGCAATATGTCTCTATCTTCTTTCAATTAGAAACTTCTTTTACAATGATTTTGTACTGGTGCAGTCCTTTACTAGTACGCAGGCTGCAACCTGCAAAGAGCTACAACTCTCTCTCGTTTTCCAGTCTCTCCTGGAAGGGAGCAACAACCCCCTTTGCTCTTTGACTTCTTTAAGGACCACGTTTCATTAATTTTCAAACTGGATACATAAACATAAAATAATCATCAAGTACATGAAAATCACCCAATCTCCTTATACAATGAACCAATGAATCACCCAAATCTTTAGAATGCTGTAAACAGAAAAGTAATACCAGAAATCTAAACCCAGAACTCTGTTGCAATAGATAAAAGACAATTAACAATTGTTTCAAGATAAGACCGCAACTTCACCAACAGGGGCCTGCGTATATCCACAGCTCTTCTGAGACTGAATTGCGTAGATCCACACTGGTTGTTCTTCTGCTCTGCGAACTTTTCTTCAGATCCGCACCTTTATTTCCTACTTACTGCGTACACCCGCACTGTGCCTTCTTCTCGCCTTCCTACCTCGCACTTCACCCTTTTATGTGTTGCGTGCACCCCGCACTATGCCTTCTCCTGTGTTGCATACCCAGCACTGCACCTTTGGCTTCGCAACGTACTCCCGCACTGAGCCTTTTACTGAGCTGCGTACACCCGCACTGTACCTATGGATCGCCTGCGGACTTCTGATTAGGGCCAAATTTACAGTCGTCCAATGTGCCACAGATCTGTTCATGCGCCCAAGAGATCACAACATGTCAATAGATTCACCTTAAGTTATCTCCTTGATTTAGATCTAGCTTTTAAAAACCAGTCACCCAAAATTTCAGATCTTAAGATATTCAAATTTCACCAGTGTGTGGCCAAGAGATATCCTTTCCTTTTTATAGGCAAGCCCTTTTCAATACCATGGTCCAAAACCATAATAACATAATACCATGAACCCAATACTTGGGATCAACAATTTTGGATGCAATACCATGGACAAAAACCATTTTATCAAAAACCGTCGGGCTAATACCATGAACCATTCATGAAGATTCCCACGTGCACGCGCTTTTATGCATTGGAGAGAGTGAAACTGGGGTCCGCGCCTTCTGAACGTATCACATGCGTACATTCATGCACTCCTTGGTCAGTGTACTTGCGGGTCCGCGGCTTCTTCTAGGATTACCTGCGGGTATCTTAATTTCCATGATTTTGAGTGCCTGAACTGAGATCAACTACAAGAGTGAGCTGCCATCAAGTACAACACCTATACCATAGAGCCAAACCAGAATCATAATGCCAACTAATAAATGGTGTGGAATCTAAGATAAAGGGTGTGGAAGCTAATATGGGGTATTTTAATATAGATTTGAAGATAGATTTGAAGAGAGACATGGCAGATTTGAAGACAGACATGGCAGATTTGAAGACAGATTTGACAAATTTTCTACAAGAAATACTTACTACTAGTGAAAAGGTAGTAAAGGAAACTCATGATATGAACAAAAGAAATGTTAATCATGATTTCATAGACTCTAATGTGGGATCGAAGACCCACCATATTCCAAAAATCGATATGAGGAAGTTTGATGGCAAGGATCCCGTAACATGGATATTATAGATGGAGCAATTTTTGATCTCAATAATGTGAAAAACACACAAACGGTACGTATTGAAACTTTATATTTGGAACCAAGTCAATTTGTATGGTATCAATGGCTTTGCTCTCATAAACAAATTATGACTTGGACAATTTTTATCGAAGAATTGATAGCACATTATGAGGATACAAAAAGCAACACTCTTTTTTAGCTAATTGATAAGTCTCAAACAAAAGGGTTCAATAATGGAGCATATTGAGGAGTTCCAAAAATTGAACATAAGGGTAAAAACTATTCCGGAGGAGCATAGGATTGATATGTTCATAGGGAGTTTAAAGGATAATATCCAACATGATGTTCACCTTTGGGAACCTGATTCATTAGAGAAGGCATTCAGGTTAGCAAGAAAAATGGAAAGCAAAATTATGGCAACCAAGAAGCATACCGCTCACAACTATAAAGATGGAAGTGTTGTCCCTAGTCTTCCACAACCTATAAGGTTGACACCACAACAATTGGAAGAAAAAAGAGCAAAAGGGCTTTGTTACAGTTGTGATAGAAAATACACTAAAGGTCGTAAGTGTGCTGAGAAAAATTATTCTACATAGATTGTGAAGAGGAAGAAGAAAAGGAGCAAGAAAGGTCAAAAGAAGAGGATATACTCCAATAACAAAGCCTAGATAAAGAAGAAATGAATCTTACCATATCTTGTAATGCATTGGCGGGAATTACCACTCCTCAACCATCAAGATAGAAGGAAAAATCAAGAAGAAAAAGGTATTAGTGTTGATTGATTCAGGAAGTACCCACAATTTTATTCATTGTAAGGTAGCAAAAGAATTGAAATGCTTCCTATATCCAGCACCAGAGTGTCAAATGATGGTTGCAAATGGAGGCACAATAAATTGCTCTGGAAAGTGCCATAATATCAAGCTATCCATGGGAGAATATATATTGACTAGCCCAATGCTTTCCATTCCAATGGGAGGTGTTGATGTTGTACTAGGAGTCCCAATGGCTACAATCCTTGGGTACAATAGCTTTTAATTTTCAAGAACTTTTCATGAAATTTTCTACGAAAGAAAAGGAAGTTGCATTAAGGGGTATTGCAGGGAAACTGGGAAAGATAATTAGCTCTACCGGTATGATAAAGCTTCTAAAAAAGAACAAAGAGGTGTAATTGCACAAATATGTTCCCTAGATGTTTCCACATCGGAATAATCTATTTCTCCAGATCTCCAAAAAGTCTTGGACAATCATTCCAAGGTATTTGAGACTCCCAAAGGTCT
>APFE031336158.1:0-13201 GCA_000404065.3 Pinus taeda | reverse complement strand
AGCTAACCATGGTCAACCATGCTTGAATGTCACATTGTGATAAGGATTATCTCACCATGAAAATAAATAATAATCCCTTGGGCTTATTATTCCCTTGGGTTTATATTATTAGTCCCTTTTGTTCAGTAGTATTCCCCTTGGTTCATAATCCCTTGGGGTTTTAGTATTAATCCCTTGGGTTTATAATATCAATCACTTGGTTTTATTATTCCCAAGTCAAACATGGTTTATTATGATGTCGACCATGGTCGAACATGGAATTGTGAGAAGGATTGTCTCAATATGAAAATCAATGGTAGTCGATCATGTTCATTTTAATGTATATAATATTTGTGTTAGGGTTTATATACATGGGGTTTATAGCATTAGTCCCTTGGGTTTAATGTTATTCCCTTGTGTTCATAATCCATTAGGGTTTTAGTATTAATTCCTTCATTTTATTATTCCTTTGGGTTTCTCATATTGATCCCTTGGGTTTATTATTCCATTAGGTTTATAATATCGATCATGGTAAACCATTGTTAATCATTTTCAACCATGGTCAACCATACTTGAATGTCACATTGTGACAAAAATTGTCTCACCATGGAAATAAAACATGTTTATTTTAGTGTTTGTAATATTTATATTTGGGTTTACGCATGTTGGGTTTATAATATTAGCCCCTTGGGTTTAGTATTATTCCCTTGGGTTCATAATCCCTTTTGGTTTTAGTATCAATACCTTGGTTTTATTATTCATTTGGATTTATAATATCAATCCCTTGGGTTTATTATTCCCTCAGGTTTATAATATCAATCATGGTCAACCATGGTTGAATGTCACATTGTCACAAGGATTGCCACACCATGAATAAATCATGTTTATTTTAGTCTTTGTAATATTTATATTTGGGTTTACAAATGTTGGGTTTATAATATTAGTCCCTTGGGCTTAATATTATTGCCTTAGGTTCATAATCCCTTGGGGTTTTAGTATTAATCCCTTGGGTTTATTATTCATTTCGGTTTATAATGTAAATAACTTGGGTTATTATTCCTTTAGGTTTATAATATCAATCATGGTCAACCATTGTGAATCATAGCCAACCATGGTCAACCATGTTTGAATGTTGCATTCTGATAAAGATTGTTTCACCATCAAAATAAACCATGTTTATTTTAGTGTTTGTAGTATTCATATTTGGGTTTACCAATGTTGGGTTTATAATATTAGTCCCAAGGGTCTAATATTATTCCCTTCAGTTTATAATCCCTTAGGGTTTTAGAATTAATCCCTTAGTTTTATTATTCCTTTGGGTTTATAAAATCAATCCCTTTGGTTTATTATTCCATTAGGTTTATAATATCAATCATCATCAAACGTTGTCAATCATCCCATTTAGCCAACCATGGTCAACCATGGCTGAATGTCACATTGTGACAATGATTGTCACACCATGAAAATAAATCATGTTTATTTTAGTCTTTGTAATATTGTATTTGGGTTCACGAATGTTGGGTTTCTAATATTAGTCCCTTGGGTTTAATATTATTCCCGTGGGTTCACAATCCCTTGGGGTTTTAGTATCAATCCCTTGGGTTTATTATTCGTTTGGGTTTATAATATCAATCCCTTAGGTTTATTATTCCCTTAGGTTTATAATATCAATCATGGTCAACCATGGTTGAATGTCACATTGTGATAAGGATTGTCTCATCATCAAAATAAATCACGTTTATTTTAGTGTTTGTAGTATTTATATTGGGTTTACTAATGTTGGGATTATAATATTAGTCCCATGGTTGAATGTCACATTTTGACAACGATTGTCTCACCATGAAAATAAACCATATTTATTTTAGTGTTTGTAATATTTATATTTGGGTTTACCATATTAGTCCCATGGCTTGAATGTTCCCATTCTGAACAATATTTTTCTCACCATGGAAAATAAATCATGTTTATTTTGGTCTTTGTAATATTTACATTTGGGTTTACGAATGTTGGGTCTATAATATTAGTCCCTTCAGCTTAATATTATTCCCTTGGGTTCATAATCCCTTGGGGTTTTAGTATTAATGCCTTGAGTTTATTCTTCATTTGGGTTTTAATATCAATACCTTGGGTTTATTATTCCCTTAGGTTTATAATATCAATCATGGTCAACCATGGTCAACTGTGGTTGAATGTTACATTGTGACAAGGATTGTCTCACCATGAAAATAAATCATGTTTATTTAGATTTATAATATTTATTTTGGTACGAATGTTCGGGCTATAATATTTAGTACCTTGGGTTCATATCCCTTGGTTTTAGTATTAATCCCTTGGTATATTCATTTTGGTTTATAATATCAATCCCTTGGGTTTGTTATTCTCTTTGGTTTATAATATCAATCATGGTAAACCATTGTTAATAATAGCCAAACATGGTCAACCATGGTTGAATGTTGCATTGTGACAAGAACTGTCTCACCATCAAAATAAAGCATGTTTATTTTAGTGTTTGTAGTATTTATATTTGGGTTTACCTATTTTGGATTTATAATATTAGTCCCATGGTTGAATGTCGCATTTTGATAAATATTGTCTCACCATGAAAATAAACCATGTTTATTTGAGTGTTTGTAATATTTATATTTGTGTTTACGAATGTTGGCTTTATAATATTACTCCCTTTGGCTTAATATTATTCCCTTGGGTTCATAATCCCTTGGGGTTTTAGTATTAATCCCTTAGATTTATTATTCATTTGGGTTTATAATATCAATCCCTTGGGTTTATTATTCCCTTAGGTTTATAATATCAATCATGGTCAACCATGGTTGAATGTCGCATTGTGACAAGGATTGTCTCACCATCAAAATAAATCATGTTTATTTTAGTCTTTGTAGTATTTACTTTCGGTTTTACTAATGTTGGGTTTATAATATTAGTCCCATGGTTGAATGTCACATTTTGACAAATATTATCTCACCATGAAAATAAACCATGTTTATTTTAGTGTTTGTAATATTTATATTTGGGTTTACCATATTAGTCTCATGGCAGAATGTCCCATTTTGACAAATATTGTCTCACCATGAAAATAAATCATGTTTATTTTGGTCTTTGTAATATTTACCTTTGGGTTTATGAATGTTGGGTCTATAATATTAGTCCCTTAAGTTTAATATTATTCCTTTGGGTTCATAATCCCTTGCGGTTTTAGTATTAATTCCTTGAGTTTATTCTTCATTTAGGTTTTAATATCAATACCCTGGGTTTATTATTCCCTTAGGTTTATAATATCAATCCCTTGGGTTTATTATTCCCTTAGGTTTATAATATCAATCATGATCAACCATAGTCAACCGTGGTTGAATATCACATTGTGACAAGGATCATCTCACCATGAAAATAAATCATGTTTATTTTAGACTTTGTAATATTTTTAATTGGTTTTGCAAAAGTTGGGTTTATAATATTAGTCCCTTGGGTCTAATATTATTCCCTTAGGTTTATAATATCAATCATGGTCAACCATAGTCAACCGTGGTTGAATGTCACATTGTGACAAGGATTGTCTCACCATGAAAATAAATCATGTTTATTTTAGACTTTGTAATATTTATGTTTGGTTTTATGAATGTTGGGTTTATAATATTAGTCCCTTGGGTTTAATATTATTCCCTTGGGTTTTAGTATTAATCCCTTGGGTTTATTATTCATTTGGTTTATAATATCAATCCCTTGGGTTATTATTCCCTTTGATTTATAATATCAATCATGGTAAACCATTTTCAATCATAGCCAAACATGGTCAACCATGGTTGAATGTCACATTGTGATAAGAATTGTCTCACCATCAAAATAAACCATGTTTATTTTAGTGTTTGTAGTATTTGTATTTGGGTTTACCTATTTTGAGTTTATAATATTAGTCTCATGGTTGAATGTCGCATTTTGACAAAGATTGTCTCACCATGAAAATAAACCATGTTTATTTTAGTGCTTGTAATATTTATATTTGGGTTTACGAATGTTGGATTTTTAATATTAGTCCCTTTCTCTTAATATTATTCCCTTGGGTTCATAATCCCTTGGGGTTTTAGTATTAATTCCTTGGGTTTATTATTCATTTGGGTTTATAATATCAAACCTTTGGGTTTTTTATTCCCTTAAGTTTATAATATAAATCGTAGCCAAACATGGTCAACCATGTTTGAATGTCACCTTATGACAAGGATTGTCTCACCATCAAAATAAACTATGTTTATTTTAGTGTTTGTAGTATTTATATTTGGGTTTACCAATGTTGGGTTTATAATATTAGTCCCATGGGTTTAATATTATTCCCTTCGATTGATAATCCCTTGGGGTTTTAGTATTAATCCCTTCATTTTATTATTCCTTTGGGTTTAGAATATCAATCACAGTCAACCATTGTCAATGATAGGAAACCATGGTCAACCATGTTTGAATGTCGCATTGTGACAACGATTGTCTCACGATCAAAATAAACCATGTTTATTTTAGTGTTTGTAGTGTTTATATTTGGGTTTAACAATGTTCGGTTTATAATATTAGTCCCTTGGGTTTAATATTATTCCCTTGGGTTCATAATCCCTTGGGGTTTTAGTATTAATCCCTTAGCTTTATTATTCCTTTAGGTTTATAATATCGATCATGGTCAACCATTGTCAATCGTAACCAACCATGGTCAAGCATGGTGGTTGATCCCTTGTGTAATAATGAACAAAATGGACTAATATTATAAACCCAATGTATACAAACCCTAAGATAAATATTAAAAATACTAAAATAAACATGGCTTAATTAATAATGCCTAAGCATAATAATAATAATAATAAGAATAATAATTAATATTACTAATTATTATTATGAGTTTATTTATTATAAAATATTAATATAATATATAAATATCTAAATATATAAGAATATTATTGTTATTATTTATATAGTTACTAATTATCATAAATTGTTGGTCTTAAAAATTATACTAATAATCTACTTATGGCAATTCTTAATTATTAAATAATAACCAAATATATTAATAATAATAATTCAATATAATTGTGATTATTATTATTATTTTATATTATTGGTTATTAATAATATAATAATAATCCAATTATATTATTATAAATAATAATATTATTTGTATATTATTATAATAATATAGTATATTATATATTATAATCACTATTATTATTATTATTATTAATATTTTTCTAATAATATAAAATACAATCTAATATTATTATGAGCTATTTTTATTATTAATTAATATATTATTTTAGGAGTTTATATTATTCATATATAATATTTATATAAGAATATATATAAATATTCTAGTGTAGAATATTTATACAGTTTGTAAATAATCCTAATTATTTGGTGTTTTAAAAAATATATTCATAATAATGATAAATATGGTTGATATAAGTTTATCTATCATATTAGAAAATATAGTTGTATATATGTTTCATATACGCTTATCGGAGTTTATCAACCACATTGATAAATGTAGTTGTGCTAGTCCATAAAACAATAACTGAGAGAAAACAACCCCATTAAGCCAAAGTTGCTTCGCAATAAGAGGTTGTTCTAACCGAACAAAGGCTAAAAAAACAGAGGACAGAAAAAGAGACAGGGACAACTATAAAGCGATCTGACCCGAGCGAAGGGAAATTGACATGAATTGTTGGAAGTGGATTGAGCCCATGGGAGCAAAACAACCACTTTTTGACAAAAATCAGCATCCCAGTTTTATTCATGTTCATGAAAGATGTGTGAGAAGGAGAGCAGATGAAAAGATAAAGACAGAGCTCTGAGTCTCTGCTGCCAGGAGAGAAGGTACAAAGTCTGAAGCTTGCAATAGTTATTGACACAATCAATTATAACTTTGGAGATTGTGATTTTGATGTGATAGGATTTGAGATTTCTAAATTTTAATTTTAAAAGTAGAAAAGCCATCTAAATGACTCAACCAGAATTGACATTCTAAATCTATTCACAGATTTGTTTTATTTTTTACTTTATATCATGCCTCTGAACCAAAATATACAAGTTATGCATCGTTTTACTTTGTTTTTAACTACGCCTTAATCCATGTCGAACATAGGCATGGCAGCCCATTCTATGCCACAGAACTTGACTATGTGAGGTTGTTCACTTAAGTTGGCATGATTGGTGTGTATGGAATGGACATAGTTGCTCAGAATAGTCTACAACACTTACAAAGTGACTATTGTATACTTGATATTGTGATCTAATTAGTTAAAATTTCTCAAAATTGTTTATCTAATTATCTTAGATATAAAATGAAAATTTAGTATGTATATAATTCCATCTATATCTAAATTGATTTTGTTTCCCTCAACAATCTTGAGAGACCATATCACAACATCAATAACTTTGTATAGACTATTTTAAGCAACAAGATTTTCCCAACTCAGCCACTCCATACACACAGGTCTCGCCAACTTGTAGAACGTCTAGACTTACCACTAGTTGAAGCAGGATTACCCTCTTCTGCAACTCCACTGCCACTTTATACAAACCAGTCACGCATACTTGTAGAGCGTCTAAACTTGCCACTGGTTGAGAAGGAGAGAAGGATGATCGTCTCCTACAATGCAACTCAACTGAGGAGACAATTTCATGAAAAGTCATTGTGAAGGTTTCCAAAGAGCCGATCAAATCTTGCCATATGACATTTTCAATCCAGATACCTTTGCTCTACTTAGGAATGATTGATGCACATTTCTTCGGATCAGGCATTCTCTGCACATTGGAAAAAGAGGAGATATTCTTGAAAGCATGAACTTCTATTACAACAGCTACTATTGATCCATCCAATTGCCCCCATATTTCAAGCTGGAGGTTGGCCCCACTACAAAATGAGACAAAGGTGAACAAAATATTTTCAAATTTGGAATCAATGGATGATGAATGATGATATTTTGGAATCTTGTAAAGACTCTTTCTTTCTTTGACAGTGAAATCTCGAATTAAAGTCAGAAATCACATGAATCGTATTCATGCACGGTCCACAACTTTATTAAAAAAAAAAACTCACCGACAGAGAAAAGTGAATTAAAGTAAGAAATCATGTGAATCGTGATTCATCCATAGTCCAAAACTTTATCTAAAAAAATATTCTCAAGTTGATGCCACATGGTTCCATTCATTCTCCTAATTTTGATAATGCAAAGCAACTAATTATATCAGAAATATCTGCTTTAAAATCTCAGATAGCTGAAATACAAAAGGGAAAGCATGATATAGAAGAAACTTCTCATCCATGGGATACAAAAGAGTATTCCAAGAATACTAATGTTGAAATCATTGAAGAAATAAAAGATCATATTTATTGATTTCAAGAAATGAGAATTCTTGCGATTGCATATCAGTAGCATTATGTTAAAGTACATATCTGGATACAGGGAGAAATGTTTGCATTAACAATACTCCTTGACTCTGGTGCTGATGTGAATATATTGAATAAGAAAGTCATTCTAGCTAAATACTGGATTTCTGTAAAAAGGAAAGTTGTTGCTCTAGGTAACAAGACACTTAACTATGAGGTTCCAAAAGCTTCCATCTGCTTTGATAATCATTGCATAAATCTATCATTTGCAGTAGCAGAAATACCAGTCGATTGCATTTTGGGAAATATCTTCCTAGCGGAAGTTGGGCCTCATGGGTCAATAAGATTAAAAGGAAATCAAGTTGGATATTTCATTTCTATTCCTACATCAAAAGGAACAACAAGAAGGATTGAAATGCCTTATATCTCAAATCCTAGAGTTTCTAATATGATCCAGACTGTCGAAGATTTGGAGAAAGCTGAAGGAAAATTGACAGATCTAGAAGATCTGAAATCTACATTGAAGGTAGAAGAATAGTTGAAGGTTCCTCAAGTCAAAAGAAAGATTGAGGAAATAAAGAAGCAGATTGAAGAATAATGTTGCTCAGAAGAGCCGAATGCCTTCTGACATAGAAAATAACACATAGTCCAATTACCTTACAAAGAAGGATATACAGGCAAGCCCTGTAAAAGTCAAGTTATTCCTATGAACAAGGAATATAGGGACTTGTGTGAGAAAGAGATCAAACATCTACTGGATCGAAAACTCATCAAAGAATCTAATAGTCCACAGAACTCTTATGGATTCTATGTCAATAAAAGTGCAGAGAAAATTAGACTAATTCCACAATTAGTAATAAATTTTAAACCTCTAAATTATGTTCTTGTAGATGACACTTATCCTATCCCTCATAAAGGGGATTTAATGGGAAGGATAGCAGGAGCAAAGATATTCTCCAAATTTGATTTGAAAACTGGATTTTGGCAAGTAGCCATCTTTGAAGAAGATAAATTTAAAACTGCTTTCAATATTCCTGCAGGCCACTATGAGTGGAATGTCATGCCTTTTGGGATGAAGAATGCTTCATCTAAATTTCATAAGGCAATGGACAAAATCTTCAAGCCTTATTTTGATTGGCTTATAGTTTATATTGACGATATTCTAATTTTCTCTAAGAATATCCAAGACCATTTCAAGCATATTCATATATTTGTACAGTTGGTGAAAAGAAATGGTTTAGTCCTGAGCAAAAAGACAATAGAAGTTTTTCAAACTTCTATCAGATTTCTTGGCCATAATATCTTTAATGGCCAAATCACTCTGCAAAAACATGCACTTGAGTTTGCTAATAAGTTCCTAGATGTCATCACTAACAAAACTCAACTCCAAAGGTTTTTGGGTTGTTTAAATTATGTCAGTAACTTCTATCAAAATTGTGCAGCTGACAGAAGCATACCCAATTAGCGACTCATAAAGGATCCACCCCAGTGGTCAGATGTACATACCAAAGTTGTCCAGAACATCAAGGTGAAGGTAAAAACTCTTCCAATTTTATATGTATCTGATGAAAATTCATTCAAAATTGTAGAGACAGATGCCAACAACATAGGATGCGGAGGTATCTTGAAACAAAGAAAAAATGGCACTTAACAGATTGTCTAGTTTGCATCATGGACTTGGAATCCTATTGAACAAAAATATTCCACAATTGAGAAAGAGGTAAAAGCTACATGGAAATGTATCAGTAAATTTGATATCAATTTGGTAAACAAAAAGTTTCTTCTTGGAATAGATGCCTCGGCTTTAAGCAAATTTTTAACTAAAGATATCAAGAAACTAGGAGAGGTTAAGTTTGCTAGAAGGCAAGCTCTCTTTACCAATTTTGACTTTGAGTTTGAGCACATTAAAGGCACAAAAAATTGTTTACCAGACTTTCTCAGCAGAGAATTTATCCAACATCAAGAACATCTCATGGTTATTGTTACAGAATGGGACCAAAGTAAAAAACAAGAAGTTCTGAGAACAATACCAAATAACCAGGATTGGGAAGAATACATAAATAATTGGAAGCCAACTTGGCAGTTAAGAAATACCAATGTATTAGATGCAAATTTGCAAGCTCATACAGATATTTCGCATCTTGTACTAGAAAGGAAAGAGTGCCCAAAAGGAAGCAGATGGATACACAACATGATCTATACAAAAGTCAAAATAGATTCCCTATATGCAGAATATGCCCTCAAAAGAGACTTTCATGATATCACATGTATCTGGTCACATGGAGGAATCTGCCGTGGGATCTATGAAAAATATTTCTGTATAAATCGTACTAGAAATCTTGCATGGTCCATGCCTACACAAACTCCAACTTTATGGCCAGGAGGAGATCCCAAATTAATCTTTCCTGATACAGTATATGACTTTGCAGCCTACAAACAGTTATGGTGGGTTCTATTGAATGTAGATGACAAAGAAGAAACCCATTATACTAAATTAAAATTTAGTACAACTAGAATAATGCAAAGAAACCAACAATGTGACTGGTTACAAAAGTGATGGGCCGACTACGGAGTTAACAGAACCGTAATGGATCCACTATATCATGAATCTCATTGCCGAATGCATTGTGAAATTTTCTTTGAGTACAACATTGGAGATTGCTTCCATCTGCCATATAAAACTATCAATGAAATGATGGCAGGAGAATGGACACCTTTCCACGATGAAAACAAGACTTTAAAAGAATACATGTCCAGACATTATGAATGGCTTGTATTAACTAAAGTAAAACATCAAATCATTTTAGGGAAACCCATGATTGTCAGGTGAATTTTTACCAAAGCATGGGATGAACTACTTTATAAAAAGCATAGATTCCCTGAAATTACTGTATTCTGATGGTTCTTGTGGGCTTATCCAATAAAAGCATCCAACAGTGTAATCATGAGGTCTAGTCACAAGGAGTCAATTGTGGCCAACTTTTCTTGTGGGCTTTGCTGTAGAAAACCATCCACTATGTATTTTATGTAGTTAGCATATTTTCCGTAGGATTTACTTTTCTAGACTTGGAATCTTTGTGTGGATGTCACCTCTGTGTTACCTGAAAGCAATGATTCTGTCCCTTTGTAAGATGCCCAACAGTAATGTTTGTACCCTCTCTTTTCCTATAAAAGGAGGGTAAGGCTCATGAATGAGGCTTGCAGAGTTGGAGTGATAGAGTTTTAGAGTCTTAGAGTCTTAGAGATCTGAGAAGCCTATGTATCAGTGTGTTCGGCACTGGTAAGAACCTAAAGTGCCCAGATCTATCAGAAGTCTTAGTGAGTTTGTTTAGGAGTCTATAAATTCTTAGATAGAGCCTATCTATTGCCAGGAAGCCTTCGATAATGCTTACTCCTCAGTGAGAAGCAAAAGTCTGATAAATGCAACAATAGTCTATCTCTGAAAAGAATACTCTTTGTAATCTGAATCTTTTTCTGATATATAATATGAGAAGACATTTCTGCATTTGAATACCTGTGTGTTATTTTCTAAAGTGTGTTGTGTAGTAGTTGTCTCATTATCTTCACTCGAAGTTCACTGAAATTTCATCAGAGGTTCACCAAAGGTTTGAAGGGATGCTAGACCGTTGAAAGGCAAGGAAGTCGTGTGTAAGGTCGCA
Organism: Pinus taeda; assembly: GCA_000404065.3. Taxonomy (NCBI): domain Eukaryota; kingdom Viridiplantae; phylum Streptophyta; class Pinopsida; order Pinales; family Pinaceae; genus Pinus; species Pinus taeda. The sequence continues at coordinate 2,185 of APFE031336158.1, read as the reverse complement.
GAGTGTGAAAAAACCAAGTAGGTTTGCGCTGAGTGCTGGAAATAATACTGAGAGGGGGGTGAATCAGTATTATTAAATTCTTTTCAATATATCTTCCAGATTTATACTTTAATTTATTCTTCAAATATTGATAATTAGTTTGTATGTCAGTACCATATAATAATGAGCAAGAACAAGAAAAACAGATAATCACACCAAGGAACACCAGATATAAGGTGGAAACCCAATGTGGGTGGAAACCCAATGTGGGTGAAAACCCAATGTGGGTGAAAACCACCTGATGCAATATGTCTCTATCTTCTTTCAATTAGAAACTTCTTTTACAATGATTTTGTACTGGTGCATTCCTTTACCAGTACGCAAGCTGCAACCCGCAGAGAGCTACAACCCTCTCTCGTTTTCCAGTCTCTCCTCGAAGGGAGCTACAACCCCCTTTGCTCTTCTACTTCTTTAAGGACCACGTTTCATTAATTTTCAAACTAGATCCATGAACATCAAATAATCAACAAGTACATATGAATCACCCAATGTGCTTTTATAATCAACCAAGTAATCAACCAATAACTTTTGAGAATGCAGTAACCAGAACAGCAATACCAGCAATTTAAACCCAGAACTCTTCAGCAATAGATAAAAGGCAGCCAACAAATATTTCAAGAAAAATCCGCAACTTCACCAATAGAAACCCGCGAATATCCGCAACCCTTCTGTGTCTAAACTGTGCATATCTACAAATGATCCTTCTGTTGTTCTGCGTACTTCAGCACCTACTCCTTATACTGTACCTCTGCGCAGATCCGCACCTGTACTTTCTGCCTGACAGCGTACCTACGCACCTAGTCCTTCTGTTCCTCTGCATACCTCCACACTGTGCCTTCTGTTGCGCTGCATACCTCCTCACCTGTGCCTTCTACTGCACTGCGTAACTCCACATCTGTGATGTGGATCGCCCGCAGACCTCCGAATAGAGCCAATTTATCAGTCCTCCAATGTGCCATAGACTATCACATCCACAGATCTGATCATGTGCTAATGAGATCACGATTTATCAATAAATACGCCTTATAGTTTACAGAATTCTCCTTGATTTAGATCTAGCATTATCAAACTGATCACCCAAAATTTCAGATCTTAAGATATTCAAAATTCAAAAAGGGTGTCTAGCCAAATGATCTCCTTCCCTTTTTATAGGCAAGCCTTTACTCAAACCATGGTCCAAAACCATAGGTATTCAATACTAGGAACCCAATACCTTGGATCAATACTTTTAGATGAAAAACCACGGTCCAAAACCATAGGATCAAACATGTCAGGCTAAATACCATGGACCATTCATAAAGATTCCCACGTGTGCACGCTTCTCTGCATTGGAGTGAGTGAATTTGACGTCTGCACCTTTTAAATGGAGCACCTGCAGGTATGTCCGCACTTCTTGGTCGGGGTACCTGCGGGTCCACACCTTTGCTTAGGCTCACTTACGGGAATCTCATTTTCTATGATTTGAGAGCCTAAACAGAGATCTGCCACTTGAGTGAGTTTCCATCAAGTACAACAACTGTGCCATATCGCCAAACCCGAATCATAATGCCAACAATCTCCCCCTTTGGACTTGATGGCAACCCCAAGATCCTCAAAGTTATTCTCCCCCTTTGACATCAAGGGCAAAGGGTTATGCTCCCCCTGAGAACATGCTTAAGTCTTTGCTCTGCTGATCATGCTCCCCCTGACTATAGACCAGATCTGCAAAAGAAAAATTTCTTCAAGAAGAACCATAATCCACCATACACCATAAATGACCGTGAAAGAGATAGAGACATATTGCAGCCATATTTTGATTAGCATCCATGTTCTCCTTCTGTGCTACCATAATGCCAAAAATGCATTATATATGCTCCCCCTGAACCTGTGCCATTCGATCTTCGACCAATCCATAACCCAACAAATGTACGCGTATACCCCATATGAAACTTGCGTACAACCAACAATCTCTGAAACAGATGAGATTCAACAACAAGATGATGCATCAAATATCCCCAGCTTTTCCCTGAGGTATTCAAAGGTCTCCCTGGGCAATGGTTTGGTGAGTATATCAACAACTTATTCCTTAGAAGGAACATACTCCAACTTGACCTTTTGTTCAAGCACTTGTTCCTTGAGAAAGTGATACTTGATCGGTATGTGTTTG
>APFE031336157.1:84631-105933 GCA_000404065.3 Pinus taeda | reverse complement strand
CCCAATGTTCTAAACCTTTTGCGCTTTGCATGCCAAACACTGCCTGAATTGATCATTCATCCCGCCAAACTTAAACAAAAAACCATGTGCATAATAACTAGCCTGAAATCATTTCCTAAACAAAGGTAAATCCCGAAGAGAGAGCCCTCTCTGACTGCTGGTAGGCTAGGACCGGTAGTCCAAAGCTTGGTCTGTGATTACCTCGGCCGTATCCCTGAAGGAGCCAAGGGACAACCTGAGTGTTAACAAGGTGCTATACCTTTCTCTTTTTCATTAGGTTTACCTTTGGATTGGTTTATTTCATGCTCAATTCTATCCCAAGGCAACTTGCATGTGGATGCATCATGTGATCCATCTCTTTTGCAGCATATGCAATGCAAATCTAACTTTTCTCCTTGAGAGTGTATGCCCCCCTGCCTCTAAAATTTCTTCCTCTTCCTCTTCGACCACCTCTTCCTCTTGAAGAATCTTGAGCAATATTCTTCTCTCTATGTGCAAGGCACACAACCTCTTCAAAAGACTGAGGAGCTGTCTTTATCCCAAAATCTTTCTCTCTTTCAACAATTTTTTTCACAAGGGAGTGAAAGGTAATATCTTTGAGGTTTCTATTTACTTGCAATGACTTAAGATAATTTGAGTAAGTGGGATAAAGTGCCTTGAGAAAAGCTATCAGACGAATGTCCAGTTCAACATTAGTGACTTTTATATCATGCATAATAGATTTTATTTGATGCATGAGCAAGAGGATCATCATTTTCTAATTCAAGGGTGAACAATTTAATCATGAGTTGAACAACTTCAAGTGCAAAGTGTGAGTCATAGAGTTCCTTCAGTTTTTGTATGGCTTCGAAGGCATTTGAAAATCGCAAAATATGGCGACTCACCTCTTCATTTACTGATGTTGCAATCAATGCATAAGCCTTGTTGTTCTTATTTTCCCAAATGGCGAATTCCTAGTCTGAGGTAGGCTATTCTGGCTCTTTGTCTCCATCTCCAACAGACACTCCTTTCCACAGATCATTATAAATGAGAGTGTGTTTGATTTTCCATGACCATTTTGGATAGTTCTCCTTCCCTGTGAGAACCACTCCCACAATAGATATCAATGAGTGCATTTTAAAAATGTACTTTGTAAAAAATCTCTCTTCTGCTGGTAAAAAATGACGCAATAGTTGACGAAAATGAGGTGATAGTCTGTAATTCAACTACTAGTTAACTTTGTAACTAATCAGTTGTGCTTAAATCCAGTTCTATACGTGGGTTTCCCCCTGAGAGTCTCACTTATCTGACCAATCATTGTCAGTCCCTCATTGACTTCTCCTTTTATCAAGCGCTTCAATTTGCATCGTTGATCTCACTTCTCCAGATCCAACGGATATCGTGTCGTCCACTCACAAACTAGCCCGGACAATCTCCACCATCGATGGGACCCATCCAATTGAACAGTTGTCACACAATCTCACAACGGAACCAAAAGGAATTAAAACCCCAATTCATAACCTTATCGCGTCTGAAATTTAAATTAACTCAAATGAATATTCCGACGCGATAACCATCAGATTTGACCCGTCTAATCGAACGGCTATCGCGTCACCCGCTTGCCAACTAGCTTAGCCAATCTCCACTTTTGATCAATCCCGCTTGATCCAATGACTATCATGAAATCTTGCACAATGCATAACAAATCGAAAGCGCACGAGAGAAATGGTTTTCTCGTGCTACATGTCACCTGCTAAGGTTAATCACGTGAAATTTAGGAATACCATTTCCAGCCTTTAGGGCGCATGAGAAACCGCTTACCACTTGCTAAATACTACCCACGTGCTTAATTCATATTTTAATAAAGATGCTTAAGAAAAGGTTTAGCACTTAAAATTAGTATTAATGCTTAACACTAATTGACTGTGATTTATAAATAAAATGTATGAACAGAGGAAAATACTCGATTAGGGTCCAGAACACCAATACACGGTCATAAGAGAATTTCATTCATTGCACCCATGTTTAACACTATGAAACCAAGAGAGTGATACCTCAACTGTGCTTGTGGAGAAGTTGCCTCACATAACCAGTCAAACGTCTGCAACAGTTGCCAGAGAGGGGCAGCATTTCCCAAAGAGGGGCAGCAGTTGCGAGAGAGGAGTTACAAAGTAGAGAAGGAAGCCAAAAATGGTGCTGGCTCTGATACCATGTCAGACCAGGAGGTAACTCCTCAAATGTAATCGTATTATTCATTCAGGTTGTTCATTATTATATACAAGAGGGAGTGGTTGTTCAGTTCATCTCCCGATGACTCTCCATTTTCTCTCTTATTTATTTAGACTAATTACAGTTGTTCACCCAATCCCTATGATTAGGTGTCAACAAATTATTATTATTATTATTATTAAAAAAAAAAATTATGTGGTGCAGAAACCCTAGAGATCACTAATTGTTATGTTACATCCACGAAATATTTGTATAAATGATCACTTCTTGTCAACTCAACCACAAAGCTTGACCCCGAGAGTGTCGAGACAATTGAATCCGTGACCTAACCAATTGAGCTAACCCTTGAGGCTAATAATTTGAGATTATTATAATGAAAGAAATAAATAATAAATTAAATCTTGGTTTTAGCTTCGATGTCCTAATAAATATTTTAAATTATAATTTGATTTATAGTTTGATATTATTTTTATAATGAAGGGAAAGAGGTAATAAATTATATCTTAGTTTAGTGCAAATCATGTGATTAACATTGATAATAAAAGAGACATTATTTTTGAATTTAAAAACTATTTAAGAAAGAAATATTAACTCCAGGAGTTTTCAAGAGGTGAAATGAAATTTTAAAGGAGAAGAAAAGAGAGAGAGAGAAACTAGGGGACATATAGGTGTAATTTGCAATCTCTATGTTTTGATTATCATAATGTATTGGATTAGAGTTTGTAAAAATTGTAAATATTGGTTAAAATAGGAGGAGTTCAACAATGAAGGTTCAAATAGATTAATAGTGTGTGAATTTTTTAAATATGAATGTATGGATCATGGATCTATACTTTGGTGTTTAAGGTTGTAATCACTTTATTGCTATTAAGAAATAATACCTATCCATAAATTTGAAGTATGTTTGAGGGGGTTTAAGGTCGGGTGGCTAGAATCCTAATGGTCTCGACCCCCTAGTTTTGAGCCTCCATTTGTTCGTGTTGGTTGGGATATCTCTTCTTATGCTAGGGATATTTCTTATTATGCTAGTGCAACCCCCACCTTTGCCTTTGTGGGTTTTTATTTATGGCATATTTGGGCGATTTATCACATCTTTTTGTGCTTGTTGGGGTTATTGCCTTCTATGCTTTCATTGGGGTATCTATTGTTGGTGCTTCTAGTATGAGTTGGAACTACTACGAGTTTTCTTGGATGCGTCGTTTCCTTTTTCTACTTATTGCTACCGCTTGTGCCACATTTTCGAGTTTCTACTTCTAGTGCGACACCTTGTGGTGTTTGTGTGGTTCAAATTCGAGGCTCTGTGGTTCATATTAGTGTCAAGGGTCTTTGTCAACCTGCTCCCACTAGTTTTTCTCTGTTGTTGTTTGTTCTAGGTATATGTTGTCATTGTCGCTCATCCAACTGAGGCTCTTTATCTTAACATTTATTCTCGTTTCTAATGTTACTGGTACATGTTGTTGTTGTGTTTTCCAACCTTCATATTTGTACCTATGTGTTTTTGGGTCGACTTATGGACCTAATGTTGTCCATTTAGGGATTTTGTTGTTGGTAATGTTATGCACTGTCAAGCTAGGAGGTAACTCCTCAAATGACATTATGTTTATTCATTGGGTTGTTCATAGTTATATACATGAGGGAGTGGCTATTGAGTTTCATCTCCCGATGAATCTTCATTTTCTCTTATTAATTATTTACACTATTTACAGTTGTTCACCCAATACTTATTATTAGGTCTCAACATTCCCCCCCTTAATCTGAAAGGATGTTGGTGAGTCCAAGCATCGTTTTGAGTTTTTCAAGCTTTTATCTTCCAAGCGCTTTGGTGAATATGTCTGCAATCTTTTCATTAGTGGAACAATGGCAAAGATGAATTGTTTTGGGCTCAACATGATGTTGGATCAGATGGTATTTTGTATTGATGTGCTTCGTTTGAACATGGAACTTTGGGTTCTTGGCCAAATTTATCGTAGAGGTATTATCAATCATGAGTGGAGTCGAGTGTACTTATTTACCTGCAAATCTTCCAAAAATTTTCTAAGACAGACAATTTATTTTGTTGCCTCAACTGTTGCCACATATTCTACCTTTGTTGTGGAATTTGTTGGAAACGATTATTTGCGTGATCTCTAGGAGACAACTCCTTATCTAAGACTCATAGCATAACCAGAAGTAGATACCCTAGTTTCTTTGTCTCCATCGAAGTCTAAATTAGAGTATTCAATCAAGTTGAAGTCACACACCTATGTATACTTGAGTCCAAAGCCTTGAGTTGCATTCAAGTACTTTAGAAATATTTTTGCAATAGATCAATGTTCCTCAAAAGGCTTTTGCATAAACCTGGAGAGGATTCCAACAACAAACAAAATGTCTAGTCTAGTAGTAGTTAGGTAGTTGAGACTTCCTACAAGCTATCTATACCTTATTGCATCCTCAAATTCTTTTCTTTCAATGGATGAGAACTTTAATTTTTGTTCCATTCGAGTAGTTAGAGGATTGCATTCGGCCATGCCAAACCTATTCAACAGATCTCCAATGTACTTATTTTGAGAAAGGAATACGGGCTTCAGATGTTGAGTTACTTCAATACCATGATAAGAATGAACATAGCCCCAATCGATCATTTCAAAACCTTTCCTCAATTCCTTCCTTATGGATGCAATGTAGCTCTCATTGTTCCCTGTCATCAAAAGATCATCTACATATACCACAAGATATACAACTATTTTTCTAACTTTCTTGACAAACAAAGTTGCATCATCAAGATCATAATGTTTGAAATTGAGTTTCAGAAGATGCTTAGTTAGTTTTTCATACTAGGCTTGCGGTGCTTGTTTGAGGCCATACAAGGATTTCACAAGTTTTCATACTTTCTGTTCATTTCCTTTCACAGCAAATCCTTCAGGCTGGGACATAAAAACATTCTCTTTTAGATCTCCATTCAAGAAAGCAGTTTTTACATCCATTTGATGGACTTTCCAACCATTCTGAGCTGTTAGGGCAAAGAGTCTCTGGATGGTATCCCATTTTGTTGTGGGGGCAAAATTCTTCTCATAATCGACCCCTTACTTCTATGCAAAACCTTTTTCCACAGGCATGGCTTTGTGCTTGTCAAGTGAGCCATTAGCTTTATACTTGTTCTTGTATAACCACTTGCAGCCAATTGGTTTGGTTCATAATGGAGGATTAACCAGCTTCCAGGTGCCATTATTTATCAGGCATCATACTCCTTTTGCATTTTTTCTTTCCATTCATCATGAGAAGCAACTTCTTTAAAGGAAGTTGGTTCAAAATCTGTAGACAAATTCAATTCACAATCATAAGAAACATCCATATCAACAGGTGAATCAGAGTCATCTACAACATCTCCATTTTGTCAGTTTGAATTTCTAGTTCTTGTTTTTCCAACCTCATCAGGATGAACACTTTCAAGTGTCTTTGTCAACCACTTTGGGGGACCTTTCTCAAATGGTCCAAGCTACTTCATTGATTGATTTGGGACTGAATTAAGATTGAGGCTCCCAATTCTATCAATCACATCACTTAAAGTATCATCCGTTGTTGGAGTTTCATGCGGAGGAGAGAGTGCTTCAGAAGAAGATTCCACAGGTTGATCTAGTATAGAAATCTCCCCTTCAAGATGTCAAATCTGATTATCAAATTCTTGAATGATTTTTCATTTGTGAATCTATCCAAGTGATCAATTTGCTGCTCAACAACATTGTCAGTTTTGGATGATTCAAGAAAGATTACATCTCTAGATACAACAAACTTTTTATTGACTTCATCATAGAGACGGTATGCTTTGGAGGTGTTTGAAAACCCTAGAAAGATACACTTATGACTTCTTGCACCAAGTTTGTTTCTATGTACCTTTAGTATCAAGGCATAACAGGTGGAACCAAAGACCCCGAGATGCTTTACCGAAAGAATGTGCCCATACCACATTTCATAGGGAGTCTTGTTTCTGATAGCATTAGATGGACATCTATTCTTTATATATACAGCACACATAGAACTACATCAACCCAAAACATCAATTTTACATTTTTGAAAAACATCATGGAGCGCACCATATTTAATATTGTCCTATTCATTCTTTCAGCTACACCATTCCGTTGGGGATTATAAGGCATAGTTGTTTGATGTTCGATCCCATGTTGGCGAAGATAGTTTTCAAATTCATTTGAAGTGTATTCTTTTCCATTATCAGTGCGAATAGAGCCAATATTAGATTGTGCATATTTTCAATCCATATATGGAAGTTCTTAAATGTTTGAAAAGCATCATATTTGTTCTTCAATAAATAAACACAACACATTCTGATGTAGTCATCAATAAATGTCATCATATATTTATTTCCATTTACAGAAGGAACAGGCATTGGACCACATAAATCTGAATGAATGAGTTCAAGTTTTCTATGTGCTCTTGAATGTGAATCATGAAAACACTGTTTGCTATGCGTTCCTAGAATGCAAGCATCACATTGCTTAAGTTTCCTAGGAATTGTAGGCAAACCAGCAACACCATTTTTCTTCAACAAGCGGAGACTGTCATAGTTCAAATGTCCAAATCTAGCATGCCATAATAAACTTGATGGAAGTGTACCTTCTTCACGATGAGCATGGTATGAGAAATGTTGTGCATGAGCAGAGGTTCCTTGCAGTTTGAGAAGCCTTTTTTCTTCTATTCCCCTCATGGCAAGTGAGTGGTCAGATGCTTTTCTTATCTCAAGCTTGCCATCAAACATATGAATGGAGTGACCTTGCTGGCGGATGTGGACCAAGGATAGCAAGTTTCTCTTGAGCTGTGGGAGATATAGAACATGATGCAGAAGAAAGTCTGGAAGACCAGGCAGTTTAACCCTGATTGTGCCAAGCCCTGATGACTTGATTTTTGATTGATCTACAAAGTATACTGCTCCATCAACATTGTCAGTGAAATCTTCAGAAAAATCTTTTCTCTGAGTCATGTGGTAGGTTGCTCCTGAATCAAGCAACCAATCGTTTTTCCATGAAGCAAGTGAAGCATTAAACAAATCTTCATTTACTCCAATGTTACATTGTGCCTCAACATCGTGAGCGGATTCAGGTGCTTTACCTTTGTCTGTATCATCAATTTTACCTTTCTGTTGGTTTCTTTTCTGCTCAATTTTGTCCCATGGTAGCTGCATGTGGAGGCATCATGTGATCCATTGTTTTGCAGCGAATGCAGTGCAAATTCTGCCTTTTCTCCTTGAGAATGTCTGCCCCCTTGCCTCTGAATATTTCCTTTCCTCTTCGTCCACCTCTTCTTCTTGTAAATCTTGAGCGGGATGCTTTCTTTATGAGGAAGGCACATAGTCTCTTTAGAAGATTTGGGGGTTCTTCTTTTCCAAATTCTTTTTCTCTTTCGGCAAAACTTTTTCACAAGAGAGTCAAAGGTTATATCTTTGAGATTTCCATTTGCTTGCAATGACTCAAGAAAATTGGAGTAAGTAGGATAAAGTGCCTTGAGAAAAGCGATAAGAGGAATATCTAATTCAACCTTAGTAGATTTGATATCATGCATTATAGACATTACTTCAGATGCAAGAGCAAGAGGATCATTATTTTGCAATTCAAGAGTGAAGAGTTTAATCATGAGTTGAACAACTTCAAGTGCAGAATGTGAGTCATAGAGTTCTTTCAGCTTTTGTAAGGCTTCAAAGGCAGTTGAATATGACGAAATATGGCAACTCACCTCTTCATTTATAAATGTTGCGATTAATGCATAAGCTTTGCTGTTCTTGTTTTCCCAAATGACGAGCTCTTTGCTTGAGGTAGGCTGTACTGGGTCATTGTCTCCTTCTCCGATACACACTCCTTTCCACAACTCATTGAAAATGAGGGTGTGTTTTATCATCCGGGACCATTCAGGATAGTTCTCCTTGCCAGTGAGAACTATTCCCACCATGGATATGATTGAATGCATTCTGTAAAAAAAAATAGTTTTGCTGATACAAAAATACTTCTGTCAATATACAATAAAAATGTACTCAAAAGGGCATTCTCAAAGGGCATTATCGTCCACTAAAACTTCTAACACAAGGTTTTCATGTACCCATTGAATCACGACCATCACAACTTCAATGCACAGAGAAAAAATGACCTTCAAAACGTACACGGCCACAATAAAAAATTCAATGCATACGCAGCATACAAGTCCAATTCTTCATACCATACGGCCTCCTTTTAAAAGGGCTCAACGCATCATGGACGTTCTGCCTCCACCAAACATTTAGTAACATTTTATTATATAACATGTCAGGTGTTAACAATAACATGCACCACGCATATCCAACATTATAACCACGCATATCAGGTATTATAACCACACATATCCACTATTATAACCACGCATATCCACGCTGTGTTAATATTCGCTGCTTCACTCTGATTTATTTGACCTCAAATCACACCATTTCCCAAAACGATATGCGTATTAACTGCAACCAAGTCTTTTCATTGAAAAAAAACGGAGCAATGTGTGCGTATAACTGTAACAATGTTCAAATAATAATTGTAACAACAGTCAATTATATACGTATAACTGAAAAACTATAACTGTATTAATAATACAGCGTTCATTAATCACATATGCAGCATATCTCCACGCATGAAAAAAAGGTCACCACATCTCCACGCATCAGCAACACATCTCCACGATATCTCACTTCTCCACGAGATTCAAAACGAGACAACGCTCACCGCAGCTCCTCCATGTGACATCGTTCAATTTTGCAGGTAAAGGAAATGAAAACCCAAGCGATGTCAATGGAAAACCAAACCCAAGCGATTTGATTGAAACGCAAGGTATGCAAGTAATGTCAGTCGCAGGTCAGGCAATGAGAGCACAGTGAGAGAGCACAGGTACAGAGAGCGCAGGTATGGCAGACATAACGCAGGTAATCAGTCACTGAATGTCAGGTGCAGGTCTGATAAATGGAATATGGCAAAACAACAAACGTTTATGGATAGTTGCCTTCAGGTAGACAGAGAGCGCAGGTAAGGAATATGGCAGACAGACAGAGGAGTTACAAGGAGCATGAGAGCTAAAAAGGAGCTGGCTCTGATACCATGTCAGGCCAGGCAGTAACTCCATTAAGCAAAAAGCTGATTCATGTATTCATTCAATCATTCAATCAGGTAGGTCTATTATATACATGAGGGAGAGATTGTTCAGTTCATCTCCCGATCACTGTTCACATTTCTCATTTATTTATTTACATATATTTACCCAATCACAAGGATTAGGTGTCAACAGAATAACATGCACTCCGGGTGGAATTTCTCCAAACGATTTCTGGGTCTTGGAGATTTCATGTGTTCTAGCCCCTCCAAAAAATTTTGGAGCTAGAGCACATCCGATACTACACATGTTAATCTAGGTTGTCATTGATGTCAATATGGCATTGACCGAGATGTCAATATCCTTGAGATGTCTGGTTCCAGATGATGATGTTAAGACTCTTGTTTGACAAGGATACCATGAATGAAGATGTCAAGCCACTAAGAAGAAGTCTTGTCCTAGATGCCTATTGTTCATAATGTCCTAGATGTCCTTGAACTAACCATGAAGACACTATAACCTCTTGTATCCTTGCTCTTGATGAAGAAGCCCTAGAAATCATGATGATGTCCTTACTCTTGATGAAGAAGTCCTTCTTATTGATGCTCATAGTGACTCTTGATGTAGAAGCTCTACTTGTGATGATCTAATGACATATGGCTAATAACCAATGTTCCACCAAGACTCCGGGATGGGGAGACGCACAAGGGGAATGTGTGGGAGTACCCTCAAATTTTATTGAAATTTAGGGGGGGCAGGGGGGATGTCGGGGTATACAATTTTTTTCCCTTTTAATATATATATTTCAAATTCATAGTCAATAATGAAAGCATAAATAGAATGATACATACATAATTGAATTAAATAATGAAATACATTGATCCATACTCATCATTCTTACTAATACATACATGATTCATCCATAAACCATGAGATTCAATAATGAAATACTCTGATCCATATTCATTATTCATTATTCACCATTCTTGAATCTACATTGATTTAAAAATTAAATTCATCATTTTAGATTCTAAATTGATTTAAAATTAAAATTCATCATTTATCATTCTAGAATCTAATTAGTACTAAGCAAAATAAACTATAATAGATACTGAAATCTAAAGACTGAAATATTAAATTGATATAACTAAAACTCAAAAACAATGGAGTGACGAGTCTAAAAGTCACTCTAAAGTACACAGAGGGCTTGGTGCTCTTGATTAAAGACTAATTCCATACCCTTGTACATGACAAAATGCAATGGAAACATTGCAATCCATCAAATCTTGAATTCTTGAAAAATTGTTAAGTCTGCTGGATTTTGAGTGAGATCTAAAATTCTAGTTTCTCCATATGAAATCCAATGAGGTCGGAACTACTCTCAAACATCTCGAGTCATTTCATGGTAATGTTAAAAATTTAAGTAAAAGGATGAAAATGAAAGATAAAGGAGAATGTCACTTTTACTTAAATTCTTAAACATTACCATGAATTGCATAGCATTAGTAGGGAAATATGGTCAAATACTAGGTTTTCCTTGTCATAAATCAATGTTTTCAAGCAAATTTAAGGGGGGATGCATAGACCATTTTGAGGGGGGACGTCCAGGCGTCCCCCTTTTGTCGTGTCCCCCACACTGGGGAAACGTCCCCCCCTGTGTCTCCCCAAAAAGGGGACGTGGGGAAACGTTTCCCCAGACGTCCCCCCGTCTTGGGTGCGAGGGGTGCGCGCACCCGACCCTGGGTGTCACGCCTCCAAGCCTACGGTAGTCTTCCAACCGTGCTAGGCGAGGTGTGGCACTACCAACTGTTTTCTTTTCACCAATACTTACGATTGTAGACTACGCCTTAATATTCCATACTTAGTTTTATTTTCAAGTATTATTATGTTTCCTTTATACCAATGAACACCCATACACATTCATTATCAACAACATTATACAAGAGAAATGCACAACAGTATAAAGGGAGGGGCAACTCCCTGTTATGAGTCTGCTTGATATCAATATATATATACAATTTTTCCACTTTTACAAAGTATAGGCTAAGTCCTTGGGAAACCCCAAATTTATACTTAGCCAAATTTTCAACTTCGGCAAACTCGGTTGCCTAGCTCGTTGGCACCTCCGCACGGTCACCGCACGACTCTCCAACTCGTCGTTCGCCTTGTTGCACGTCTTCCCCGGTTCGCACTTCGTTTGGTCCACAAATGCCCAAACCGTGTATACCTGCCCACATGCAGCCCCACTTGCCAACCCTTAGCAACCACCCAAATCGTGTGTAACAGCACGTAGTACCGTCTGCCCAACTCTATGACCTTCGGTTCCAACCTTCGTCTCCACCGCACCGTCATGCATGGCGCGCCCACACCCGTCCGCTCGTCCGCACGCCCTCACTGTGTCGACCAACTCTTCGTTCAGCGGACGCCCTACTCGGGCCGCCCGTCGTGCATGCCTGCACGGACGCCCTCACCCGGCCGCCCGTCGTGCACGCCTACCTGGACTCCCTCACCGGTCACCCGCACGCCCTCCCGGGTCGCCTGTCGTGCAACCCTGCATGAACGCCCTCACCGGGGTCGCTCGTCATGCAGCTTTGCACGGGTGCCCGCCCGGGTCACCCGTCATGCAGCCTTGCACGACGACTCCTCTAACTCGCACTTCCGCTCCTGCCTTTGCACTGCGTCCAAGTGCTGCGTTTAGAGATGATGATCGATGAATGATTGATGCCAAATGAGAGTCAACACTCTTCTAACTTATACCCATCGTGGGGCGAAGTTTGGCTGCCCAGCCGACTCACCCAACGCTCCACACGCCATCGCAAAGTCTTCAAACGCATGTCGGCTTTGCCCACGTTCAAAGGTCGGCCTCCATAACTCCTAATACCACGCTCTCATGCATATAAATAGCTCGCCCCCTTCTCACTTATGCGCATTATGTCATCGCACACTCAAGTCGTGAGTTCGCACCTACGCCGGAGCTGCAGGTCGTTACACTTGGGGACGTGTCCTTGTGGAACACTGCTAATAACATATCACTGCACTATCATGGCTAATAACATATCACTGCACTAATATATGATGACTTTGTTGGATACATGATGCTACACTATCATGATGAGAACACTCCTACATGATGACTCTATGATCCTATGACAAAGCCACGAAAAATCCATGCTGTCCCAAACAATGGAGAAGCCCTAATGACATTGCTGTTCTGCACTAAAAATTTCAAGAGCAATCACAAAGAAAAAGTATTTTGGACACCTTGGAGGCATCTTTCCACAATGAGTCCTACACCATCTTAAAGAAGATTTTTTTCTCTTTCTAATGAGCCCTTACTTGCCCTCAAACTCCTAGCGGTTGAAGAGAAATTGATTTTTGACGTCATATATCTTTAACTTAATTTCTAGCCGATCTATGATCACTGCTCAAGTCGGCCTCAATTCCAAAGGTCGTGTCCCTTGATTCCAGAGACGAAATCACTATAAATACACAGCGTAGACACTCATTTCAAGCACAATTTTCAGTCAAGATTCCAGAGAAGAAACAGAAGCAGGATAGGAGGTCGAGGAGGGCTTTTAGATCACAATTTGGGCATTTAAATTATCTCTTAAAAACTTGGATCTGCACCTGTGACAAGTGTGTGTGGACCTGTAGCATTGCAAAGGGTCAAAATTTTTGCCTCATATCAGTAGACTAGTGCAGAGGCTTGGACAATCAACAGTAAAGACTTTGTTACACTGTTGTGAAGCTTGGATTGCAGCAATATACACTTGAAGGCACAGTATTGTGTGAAGATTGAACTGTAACAGCCTGCAATTTCATCCTTGTGGCCAGCCTTCTCTGTAGAGTGAATCTCAGTCCTCTCCTGTCTTGTGGAAGGATATTCGAACCTGTAGTATTGGAGACTTTAAGACATCTGATAAGAACAAATTTTTGGAACAGTGAACTGCACAATCTTTTCTTGAGAACAGATCTGAATTAAAAGTACAGTCTTGGGATTGTTTGGAGACATGATATTGGGCTTTATTT
Source organism: Pinus taeda (assembly GCA_000404065.3). Lineage (NCBI taxonomy): Eukaryota > Viridiplantae > Streptophyta > Pinopsida > Pinales > Pinaceae > Pinus > Pinus taeda. Next base: position 92,607 of record APFE031336157.1, on the reverse strand, counting down.
CTGACCTTGGTTAGATGCACAATCTTGTATTTTCTTCACAGTGATACACTTGGAGGCATTAATTTTACAAACATTTGAAAGCATAGTGTTGGGTTGTGAAGTCTTTTTGCAGACCAAGTAAAGAGAGGACTTACAGTGGCATCTTTTGAAATTGGGAACAGTGAAGTCTTTTTGCAGATTTTTGAAAGGGATTAAGATTGTTGAAACAATATTGGAGAAGCTCTTGGATGCCTAATTAAAAGACCTTCTTGAAGCTTTGTTGGCTTACTGAAAGACATTCTTATAGGCCACACTTGGAGCAACCTTATTGAAGAATTGTTGTGCAGACTCGAGAGCAGCCTTTCATAATCGGAACTTTGTACTCTCTAGAGCAGTTATTAAACTTGTTGTAGACTTCATGAAAAATCCCTTGAAGAATTGATTAAATACCTTGTTGAGTCAAAATTGAAGATTGAGGGAATTCTTGCTGCAGTTCATTGAAGATACATTGAAGTGTTGTATTGAAGATCATAATGCAGTGTTGATGTCATGATGAGGTAACTTGAAGAGATTGATTGGGTATTATGAAGAATAGTGGTGACACTTTCTGTATGACAAGGTTGTCATTGATGAAGTGATTGGGAGAAGGCATCGCCGAAGATTGACAGGGCTCAGTGAAGATGATTTTGGGAACTATGAGTTACTACCAAACATATCTTGACGAAGTATTGTAGTGGGTTGGAGCCTCGAAAAGACAAGGTTGGTGCCTTGGAGGATAGGGTTGGAGCCCTAGAGGATTGGTGTCCTCAAGAAACCAGATCGGAGCCTGTACAAGAGAAGGGTTGGTGCCCTAGGGGTTGGAGCCTCTAAACACAAGGTTGGTGCCTTGAGAAGATAGGGTCGGTGCCCTAGAGGTCGGAGCCTCACAAAAGTCCAAGTTGGTGCTTGGCAACAGGTTCGAGCCTGGGAGATTGAAGATTGGTGTCTTCATCTAGGGTTGGAGCCCTATATACATTGTACTTGATTTATTGTGAAAAAGAAATTAATAAAAGCATTTATTCTTATTGTTCATTTTGTGTTCTAAATATAAATGATCTAACTGGTAAAAGTAACGATTGAAAAGGAATACTGATTCACCCCCCCTCAATATTTCCAACAACCCAAAAATCAACACTCCCTCTTAGCGAGGAATGTGCTCTAGCAATACTTCCCAACAGAAGTATCATACTGATCCACGACATCGGTCCTCTGTGCTGTTGATGCTCGGCTAGCTGCCCTTCATCTACTACGCTACTGCAATCTGTACTACTTCCCATGACACTGCCACTACCACTGTCACTGCTGTATCTGTACTGCAACTCCCTCTCAATATGCTGCATCATGTTGCCCATAGCACTGCCACTGCTAACTGCTGCATTGCAACTCAGTTGTTGAGAGGCAAGCAACTGAAAAAGCCACCCAAACGCTAACATACAGGTAAGCCTGGATGCACCTTGACGCTGAAGCTACCTCTGCTGCTAATTTGTGCTGACCCTCTAATGCTATTGCGCTGCTGTTGTATTTGCTATGTGCCTTCCGCACTGCTGCAACGCTCAACTCGCTGCTTCAGACTTTGGTGCTCTAGCGCTGCCACTGTTGCTCCATCATCCCTCGCATCCACTGACTGCCGTCATTTTGCTACTGTCATTATGGGCTCCTGTAGCCGTATGTGATCCAAGAGTTTGGGCACTTCAAGGATCCTGCCCTTTACTTCACTGTAGCTCCAACTACAGTGCTATATCGCCCCACTTCTTTTTTAGAGGTGCATGAGCACTCATGGCACAGTCGTCATCATCCTCTTTGTCAGCTTGCGCTGGAGCAACCTTTGAGTCAGACTTCTCTTCTTTGCCCTTCTTCTTCTGAGGGCACTGCATGGCGAAATGACCCATTTTTCCACATCTAAAGCATCTGACTTTGGATATGTCCTCCTTCTTTCGTTTCTGCTACCCTTGCTATCCCGCTGATGCAAGAGCCTCATCCTCCTCTTCCTCCTTGATTCTGATCCCTTTGTTGCTGCTTCCTACCTTGGTCCATCGGCTGATCTCTTCCTGTCGAAGAGCTGCCCACATCTCCCCACTGAGAAGAGAAGGCCTATCCAAGATGCTTTGGACAAAGGTTTCCCAGTCTTTAGTGATTGCAGTTAGTGCAGTGCTGACCATAATTTCTGCATCTAGTGTAGCCCCTACGGAAGTTAGTTGGTCACGGCTCCTTTGCAACCTGAGAAGGAAGGGATTGATTTCTTCTCCCTTCTGCATCTGAAACTATCTCAGTTGACGCTCAAGCAACACCTTCCACTGAACGAAAGTTCCCTCGTACAATGTGGTCGAGGCCTCTCACATTTCGCTTGCGGTGTCCTTCTCAACAATATGTGGGATTACATGATCCTTGACCCCATCCAAGATCATGCACTTTACTTTTTGCTTGAGCCTCCTCATACTTTTTGAGAGGATCAGCATCAACCGAAACAACAATCATCTTCAAGGCATAATCCTTGATGCAATGTTTATCCAAAACTGCTAGGATCCTGGCCTTCCAGATGACAAATTTGGATGCTCCATCCAACCTGTCTTGATCCCTCAGTCCGTTAACGACCATCTCTACTCAAATGAATGTTGAACTGGTTCTCTTCTTCCTCTCTCGCTACTGCCCCAACAAAAACTCGGATCTGGATTTCTTTGGTGCTAGAAATCCTCTAAGGAACAAGCTCCCTTTGAATTTCGATTTCCTTCATGAAAATCCTTCTGCCAGCCACTGTCGAATCACTCCTCTCTAATCTCTGTTTGCTGCTACTCAGCACTGGATCTAGATTTCTTTGCAAGAAATCTTCTAAGGAACTAATTTCCTCTACTTTGCTTCTGCCTCACTAAGCACTGTTCTACACCAACAAAATCAACACCCCATAAGCAACTCCAGATAAAATCTGCACTGCACCCCCTGCCACGGCAACTGGAAAACCCGAGACTCAACAATCTCTGCACTGGCCTAGTAACCACTGCGATACCCTCTGCAGCAACAACGCCACCCAATCAGGCTGATGCAGGCTCTGTGTGAGCCTCCCTTGGTGACTGCGTCACCCCTCCTCTTGGCCTGAAACTGCGTTGTCACTCAGGACAACTGTCTTCATGCACAGATTTTTCCTGTCCTTTCACTGATGGCTCCAATCCTCCTTGATCTGCAATCCCTCTGATACCATGTGAAAATTTATGAATCTAACAAATCATAAATCCTACTGCAGTAAATTGATTTGCATTACCTACTTGTGTTCTTCATTTTAACAAGCAATTTTCAGAATTATTAAGAAAATATTAATGCAAATACATTTCAACCTACACCAATATATAGATCAAGTACTGAATAAAATAAATGAGACAACCACACAAAGGACACTTATTTTTGGTCTAAACGTCCCTGGAAAAACCAAGTGTGGGAAAACCGGTGCAGCAGATACGAGGGTTTTATTATTATGCAGATTTCGGAATACAACTAGGGTGCCACATCCAGCTCACCCAACAGAGAATAAACCTGGCAAAAGTACCTCTATCCGGAGACAGATATTTTGGCGGATCCAGCAACTGAATGAGCAAACCCCACAGGTGACTACACTGTCCCCAGCGTTGTGCAGCAATGGCTGCTCCCAGCTCTGTGTTGGGACTGCGTCACGTCCTCTAGGAGCTGCGTCACCCTCCCAGTGAGCATTCCCGACTCAGAAATCGATCTGCTAAATTGATGCCCAATTTGCCTCATAGAAACCCCAGCGTTGGCTCTGCGTGACTGCGTTAGCCCTCCAGCTTCTGCGTCACCCTCCTGGAGCTGTGTTGTTTCTCTCTGGTGCTGTGCTGCCTCTCTGCTATGTATTCTCGGCCTTGGACAAAAGTCCCACTGCCGAACTGTCCCTCTTTGCACTAGAAGCTCACTCTGAAATTCTCAGCAAACCACACCCCATAATTTCGATCTAGGTCAAGTGCTGCTCTCCCTGTGTGTGTTGTCCAACTGATCCCAAGCCTTCCTTTATACTTTTCCTGTTGAGAAATCAATGACCATGATCTAATCTCTAATCAACGACTAAGATTAAATTAGACTTGATCCTCGTCACTTAGAAGCTTCTCACCCATATTTACATTAATTCACTTTAACTATTTTAATTTCCTAAGTTTTAACTTAGGCACTATTAAAAATAGTTAATTATTTGAAGAACATGCACTCCCGTTGGAATTTCTTCAAATGATTTCTGGGTCTTTGAGATCTCATGTGTTCTAGCCCCTTCACAAAATTTTGGAGCTATGGCACATCTGATACTACCCAAAAATCAACAAGAATAATATGCTTGATATAAATAGGGCTAGCCTCAACCTCACTTTCCTCAAATTCCCCTTCTTCATCGGTGTCATAGATAGGATCTTTGTTGAAATGATGGCCTGTGATCTTCTTCAATATGCAAGAAATAACTAATGTCCAAGGGGAAAATGGGGTCGTCTTCTTAAGGTCTTTGGTATGTACAATGTCAGAGATAATGTCCTTGAAAAAGATGGGGCTATCTTCAATTTTACTTTCTAAGGAACCTTCTTCATCAAAATCCTTATCTTGCTTCCATTCAAGATCTCCCTTAACATCTTCACTGATGATCTAGGAAGGGATCCTCCTCTTCCTCGTGATCCTCCTTATGTTCAATGAAGGCTTCCTTTCAAAAATCAATATCTAATGTTGGGCAAGCCTGGTCCTTAGTTCGATAATGCTCCATAAAGTTATCAAAGAATGCTTCAATTGATGAAATACTCCTATGCTTGCAATTATACAACCATGAATCATGACCTTGAAGGAACCTTATGAACAACATTATGAGCACATCATGATGAACCACATCAACTTTTGTGGTATATGTAGCAAATCTTGTCACATGATTAATAGTAGAAGATGGATCACCATCAAACCCGGACACCTCGAGTATTGTGTGTAAGGTGACACGTTTCGAGTACCTAGGAATGCTAGCGATGTCCAAGTCAGGGATTTTATCAAAGTAAGGCATCCTATTAGGTTACGCATACCAATCATGTAGGAGTCACCAGGGTGAATTCAAAGGTGCCTGCTTCACTCGACAAGCATTGACTTTGAGGTTCAATGAAGAACAAGGGCTTCATTATTTTAATGGAGTCACCAGAAGAGGATCTATATTGTCATTAAAGGAATCACCTCTTCAAATATTACACCAAGGAGGCAGTCTGGCTTCCTCCTCGATAATGGCGCCAAAAATATTACCACACAATCTAGCAGGGCCCTAAGGAAGGGAAATCCTACAGGACAAGGAGCTAAACCTAGCGATAATAATGGGATAATGACCCAATGTCACCTCAGTCAACGTCCCTTGCTTTTTACGAACTTTCACCGATGGCAAGAGTCCCAGTAGGAAGGGAATCACTTAGGATAAGTAGTTATATGATTATGTATGATGTGAGTCCACAAAGCCCATTCAAGGAGAGACACAACAATGGCTCAATGCTTCAAAGTAGATAAAACACTCTCCAAGAAAGGCCTTGAGATAAGGAGTTCAAGACTTAGGGTTTCAGGATATGCAATGATAATAGGTATTTCCTAAGGTCAAGACTCCAAGTGATGGGATAGAACCTCTCAAAGAAGCTCTTTGTGATGTTTTAACATTTCCAAAAGGATCTTCGCTTCCTTTTAGAGGCCTAGGAAAGACTTGCACTAGACCTAGGGTTTATGAATAATCGTGGGAAGAAATACTTCCTAGGTGCTTACTAGGTCAAGGCAAGGGAGGAGGATTGGTTTCCTATGATTTATTCCAATGAATACTATGCTCATACAAACCTTAAAGAAGGTCCCAAGGTGAGAAAGAAAGACCTAGGCTTTCCCTCTTGGGGCAGCAGCTAGGTAAAGAGATTTTATGGATGAAACTCGGGCGAATGCCCACCAAACTTGGAGCATAAACTTGGAGCTTGATGTTTGGACCCTCAGATTCCTGAAAAATCACCTCCCTAAAATTTCACTGCAAGCCCTAGATTTCTGCCCTACCTTTAAGGGATTGAAATTCAGGAGAAAATATGGAGAAAAAGGAGTTTGATCACCAAAATTCTTGGACCAATGCCTAGTCCTTTGGGCTATGGAGTCTTAGATGATTCGAAATTGGCCAAAATTGTCCTTAAGGAGGCTAAAGATTGATGCCCTAGCTATCAACCTTCAACATTTACCCATCCAAGATTTATGGAATTTCATGGAAGAAAGACAATTTTTTCCATTAAGAACATTCATCATTTGTCATGCAATGTATGCAATTGCCAACCAAATAGCTTTCCAAAATGATATCCAACGAAATAGGGCACAAGAGCATTAACTAGTGGCAAGAATTCCATACATTAGACATTATTCGAAGAAAATATTGAACAGGAAGCACTTAAAAGATGACAATATGATATATCCATCCACAAATCATGAAGTAGCTCCAAAGAAGATCAAAAATTTCAGCTCCAAATGTCAAAATGCATCAAAGAGTCTCCAATAGCATCCAAAGAAAAAGTGTGAGTTCTTTTACAAGAGAAGAATCCAAGTGATGATGACGAGTTCTCACAAATGAGACTCACTTCTATTTATATGAATCTCTCTAAATCGAATTAGCGTAATGAGCCCCCAAAATTATAAAATAATGTGCTAAAAACAAGTCTTGGTCACAAGCCGACCAAGTAGCTATCACGAGTTGTGAATTAGCCATCCATATGCAAGCCAAGTTGATGACGCCACGTTTAGTCCTCTAAGTGCCATGATGAGAGAGACGACTCCAATAAAGATAAATTAGGGGATGGCCCCTAATTTTCCATGCAAGTCATCATGTGGGGCCCCAAGTGGGTTTGGGACACAACTATTGGTCTCATGGGTCTCCAGATGAAAAAAAACCTATACAATGCTACAAATGGGGGCTCTGTTGATGGTGCCTACCCTCCCATGTGTCAAGGGTGAGACAAACCTCCTCTGGGCCTTAGATCAATTACCATGATCATGCTAAGTTGCCCGGGGTATGCAATTCCTGTTGGCATTATGATACATATGTTGTACTTGATGGCAACCCACTCATCTCAGATGATAAATTAGAGTGCAACAAAGTTATTTTTTGGTTCCGCAGGTGCTCAGATCAAAAGGTGCGAACCGAAAAGTTCACGCACTTTCATGCAGAGAAAAGTTCACGCACTTTCATGCAGAGAAAATTTCACGCACTTTCATGCAGAGAAAAGTTCACGCACTTTCATGCAGGGAAAAGCGCACACACATGGGAAATCTTATGGTTGGTTCATGGTATTTAGTCCTTGGTATTTGAACCTATGGTTTTGGGCCATGGTATCTCGTCATAAGTGTTGATCCCAAGTATTGGGTCCATGGTATTGAATTGTTATGGTTTTTGCTCTGTGGTATTGTGAAAGGCCTAAGGCTATAAAAGAGGAAGGATATCATTTGGCAAGGCATCTTCTGAATTATTGAATATCTGATAAAGTGCTAGATCTGAAATACTATGATTGGGTTATGGTGCAGATCTGGATCTGAATGAAGAAGGAACCTGAGCGCAAGGAGAAGGATAAAGTTCTATTGATGGGTCAAAATCTTAAGGCTGGAATAGTGGTATCTCTATATGATTTTGATTTGTGATATGTGGCGCACGCTTGATCTATAAATCTGATAATCTGGGTTAACTAATATCTGGATGTTTAGAAGAATGAATTTATAGATCTGTACGCAGGTTTCTGAATAGTGAAGTAGCGTACATATCTTGATTGATGTTATAGCTACTTCTGTTTATTGCTACAGTGTTCTGGGTTCAGAAGTGGGGTATGATTACTGTTATTATGATCTGGGTACAGTCGTCAGAGAAGTGTTTATTTTGATTCAGTTTTGATTGGTGAAAAGGTGATTGGTTGATGCATAAATTCTTGATGTTTGCTTGATGTTATGTGTGGATC
>APFE031336157.1:28963-84326 GCA_000404065.3 Pinus taeda | reverse complement strand
TTTTTGATCCTATGGTTTTGGTTCGTGGTATTGCATCCAAAAGTGTTGATCCCAAGTATTGGGTCCATGGTATTGAATTGTTATGGTTTTTGGTCCGTGGTATTGTGAAAGTTCTAAGGCTATAAAAGAGGAAGGAGATCATTTGGCAAGGCATCTTCTGAATTATTGAATATCTGATAAAGTGCTAGATCTGGAATACTGTGATTGGGTTAAGGTATACGCGGGTTTCCTTATCTGTAGTTGCATATATACGCGGTTTTCTCTAACTGAAGTAGTGTATATGTTTTGGGTTTGAAAAAGAAAATAATTGACCAGATAATACTGATTCACCCCCTCTCTCAGTATTATTTCCAACAATTCCAAGTGCATCATCTCGCAAATAATGTAGGGCAATGAACAAATTGATGAAGGTGTTGAGGGTGCCCGTGGCATGAAATGATGCTCTAACACATGATGGAGTCCCATGGCTCTCAACACATCCCCTAAAGGCGCCAATATGATCCTATGGTGGGCTTGGGCCCCAGTTAAGTTGCCTAGCCCATGATGGAACCACTTGCCACTTACATATAAGATCCAATGCGCTTCCTCACCAGCAGGTACAATAATTCATTAGCGCATCTAAGTGAACCAAGCTTGTTAATCAAGGGCACATTGAGACTTCATAATGGGATTCCCTTCTAAATTTTGGGGCTTTAAGCTTGTAATAGTGTTACCTCCCTAGGAGTGGCTAATAAACAACCCTATTAGGTGTTCCCATCCCCTAATGGGAAAGACATGTCCAAGGTACATCCTTCAATTGATAGGGGTCATTTGAATAATGATGAGATAGGTAGGGACACCAGAGTCTCAAAGCCAAATGCCGTGGGTTTAAGGATGGTAATGATGAGGTATGTCCACATATTTAGTTGTATAGATGTAGGAGGGAGCAATCGTGGATACATGAGTTACCTTGACCTTTGTTTTTCCACCCTTCTTCATTTACCCTTTTTCCTCTTCTTGATTTTCCTTTGTATTATTGCTCGAGGCTCCAGAAGATGAGGACATGCTGTGTATGATATAAGCAATTATTACCCCCTTAATGTGGGGCAATTCATCGCCCACCAAGGGATGGGACATGCATGGGTTCCTTAATGATATGGATGCATTCATGGGGCCCTTGGAACTAGGTTAATGGCAATAATGATAAGGGGTAGAGTTCATGCTTGGATTTTGTTCACGTGCTATTTTAATGTCCTTACCCATCACCTTGCATTTTATAATATTATTTTCTTTTGTTTCTTGTTTGTGGCCATGGTATGCTTTTAATGTTCTTTTAGCTGCATCAACTTTCAAGGCAACATTTCTAGGCCTGACCCAAACATTTGGACAAGGGAAGGGGGTGTACCAGTGCCTTGTGGACCCAGAGAGGGAAGATGATGAAATAGGGCTTGTAATGTGTGGAGGGGAGTGAAAAATGTGAAATGGGAAAATGAGACTACACTAACAAAATCAGGGTTTCCCGAGTAGCGCCCTTTTTGAAGCCATATGCCAATAGGGGAATCCCATGGGACTAGAATTGAGTATAAACCCCCCATTTAAGGTGAGGGAACAAAACTACAGTCAAAACCCTTCCTTCTTCCAAGTCACCCAATAATCCATGCCCAAAGTGTCCAAGGAAATACAAGCATAAGCACTCAATTGCATAATAAAAAACATAGCTTTAGGATCAGGTTGCTCACCTTCAAACATATGCTTTCGATAGATGGGTGAGGGGACATACAACTGGCTCAAGGAGTGAAGATCAAATGGCACAATACATCAGCTACACTAGTGGCTATTAGGGGCTGCAGGTTGAAGAAAAATCTAGGAGAAGTAATTCTCCTATGGGGTCACCCACCAAAATGGACTCAAAGAGGGAAGAAAATGAAATAGGGTTTGTAATGTGGCGAGGGGAGTGAAAAATGCAAAATGGGAAAATGGGACTGCACTACCAAAATCGGGGTTTCCCGAGTAGTGCCCTTTTTGACGCCATAGGCCAATAGGGGAAATCCCACGGGACTAGGATTGAGGATCATTCCCCCATCTAAGGTGAGGGAACAAAACTACAGTCAAAACCCTTCCTTCTTCCAAGTCACCCAATAATCAATGATGCAATGTCACAGTGACACAACTCCTAGAGGAGGTGACGTAGTTACAGTGCAAAGCTTGGAGCAACCATTGTTGCCCAGCACTGGGAACATTGTAGTCACCTGTGGGGTTTGTTCATCTGTCTCTGGATAGAGGTACTTGTTGACCCTGCCGCCCGCACCTACCTACCAGTTAGCAAGAAAAGCCTTCAACCCCACAAGGTGTGGTTGGTGGCAGGGAACTCAGAGAAGGGGCTGTCGCACTGATCCCAACTCTCTCCGTTTTAGCTATCTCCTAGGCTAGTTAAGGGGGGTGGTCCCTAAATGGAAAGCTAAGCTAAAAGCTAAGATGTAAAGTTCTAGGAGAATTATTTGAGTTAAATAAGATTGTCAATCTGAGATCTACAAGCAAAACATAATATAAGCAATAGCCATTAACCATACGATAAACATGAAACACATAAATGACTAGTGCCTTAAAAAAGTTGCTCTTTCAGAAATGAAAATATTTTTATTTGTATTTCTTTTTATGCTTAGAATGAAAACAAATGCTTTTAAATGAAAGGAGAAAATTTGTTTTAACTTTTCAAAATAGAAACTAAGCTAAGGGCTCCAGAAACTCCCTCTTGAGTAAATTTTTTTTTTTGGTGTCTAATGAGCTTGCTGGCTTGAACAGTATGTGGGACCCTTGGTATCCTTGGAGGTGACTATTTCCGCCGAAGAAGTCCTCGCCCTCCAACAGAGCTGGCAACCTGTCGCTTGAAAACACAGAAAACACTTGCAAACGAATTGTTAGTGCAAGAAGAGACTTGGCATATAGAGACCAAGTTGAGCTTGTCATTCAACCGAGAATGGACAAGCTACAAGTGTACAAAATATACCAAGCCCAGAAGAGATTTGAGATAGCTGCAAATCTCTCCTCCCTAGACAATAGTGCCTTCAGGCAAAATGAAAAACAACTAGATGGCAAATGAAAATCACATGAATATTAAACGACACAGGTATACCTCATGTACCAAGGCATGCACCACAAGAGAAGCTGGTAACCCCAAAGACTTTTATTTATTAATGTGAATGTTGAGTACAAAATCCGGCAGAGTCTCTGCCAGCCCAATAGCTCGTTCTATCCTGTTACAATAAGAGCCCAAGGCTCATATAAATAGGAAAATGGGGGGAGATCCCAAAGCAAAAAGACCATGACAAGTGGCAATCAGGTGAAGATCCCAATGAAGAAATGAAATGACAAGTGGCTTGATGACAATCCCAATGTGAAGATAATTGTTGTAGGATGCCAATGTAAACTGCTGTTTATGTCAACTTAACTAGCTGTGCTGCCCATGCATTGCTGTAGCTTGGTTGTCAATGTTTAAACTGTTGTTTGACTGCCTTTTAAATTGCTAGAAACATGTGTTAACTGCTGTTCATGAACAAGTTTAACTGGTTGTGTAATGGCTGCCAATATAAACGTTGTTTGACTGCCCATATTAATTGCAAACTGCTGAAAACTATGCGTTAACTGGCTGCTGTTTTGATTTCTGAATAAGCCCACGTTAAATTGCTGCCACGTGACTGCTGTATATACCTTGCTGGGCCCAGGTAACTATGAACATGCCCACGTGACTGCTGTTTTATATGCCCACTGATTTGCTGACCGTTTGACTGCCTTTAAATACTGTTCGTAGACTCTAAAATCTGAACTGTAGATTGTGCCTGCGTGGACTGTCCTTAATTTGCTGCGTATGATTGAGGATGGCTGGGCTTGCGTATGATTTAATTTGTTGGCAGCGTATGTCTTTGGTGTGCATGGAATGGAGAGGGACAAGAACTGTCCCATGTGGCAGTTTTGTCCCCCATTATCTCCCTTTACTTTGACCATATCTCTAATCAAATCGAAAACTGATTTTGATTTCCGAGTGTGCCATTCGTGAGCTTCTTTTGTTGACTGTTGACTTGAGCTCCAATGTGGCTGCCATGTCACACTTTTTGTCCCCCACTAATTTTTGTTAAAGTTTCAACTTTATAATATTTTCTCAAAAATTAAATCAAAGTTATACTTTGAAATTCCATTTGCCTCATGACTTCAACTTTGACTTTGACTTTGACTGACTTTCTGAAATTTTATGAGGTGAGGTGGGCCCCACATTGCTTGCCACATCAACCTTGATCCTCTGCTTGACTTCCATGTCAAAATTTGACTTATTTTGACTTTGGAAAATTTTTTAATTTTTTCCAATTATTCATTTTTTTGAATTTTTTCTTCATTTTTGCCACTGTCACTGGAAAAATTGCCTTTTGAGGGACTCTGAGTCATTTTTTGACCCCCAAAGTAGGCTCTAGGAGAATGCTGGGCCTCTGAGGATGAATTTTGACTGGTCATACGCCCTAGACATCTCCTAAGGCCACTTATTTATGCCTTTACATAAAAAATAATTAAAAAATCCCGTTTTGCGGGAAATTTTTAACTATTAAAAAATCCTACTTAGACCTAGCCAAATTCCACGAAACTTTTCGTGTGATCTAGTATGGTAATATACATCGACCCTAGACACTGAGATGTGTCAGGGGCTCAATCTTCAAACCGTCACCTCGGCTTTGGGGTGTGCACGAGTGAAAAAATCCAGAGAATTATCCGCCTCTGAAAAAGAAGGGAAAAGAAGGGATAATTCACCGGATAAAAAAAACACTCCAAGGTGTACTCGTTTGCTGATCGAGTCCCACATCCTAGGCCTGTTACAAATTCAAGAAACATCATACTAGCATCACTTATTACAATTCCCCGTAGGGTGTGGAATCTGGGTACAAAGAAGAAATATGATGAGAAGATAGAAGGAGAGTTAAAAAACTCTGTTGACTGATGACATCTGATGGTACAAGTGTCCTCTGGATCATCCTTGGGCATGGAGTCGTCACATAATCGTCAGGTGCTACTCCAGCAGTCAACACTGTGTATATACCTTTGTTAACTATGCGTATGGGCTGTCAACACAGCTGTGTAAATTGCCAACGTTACTGCTCTCCAAATCTGCGTATATCTTCATGGACACCTGCATTACAATTTGATTGGCCAGCGTGTAATTGCTGAGTAATATGCTGAGTGGGCTGCCAACGTAAACTGCCGTTGACTGCCCTTTGAACTGCTGTTAAGCTGCCCACGTACCCCTTATAAACTGTCCTCAACATAATTTTAAGTGGGGGGACAAGATTTGTCCTATGTGGCAGTCATGTCCCCCACTGAAATTTAATTATCAGATCCGTGGAGAGGAAAAGATACCGTACGCAATCCGACTTCCTTTGACTGAGTGCTTGTCTAGGTGGCTGCCATGTCATTTGCTTGTCCCCCACTAACTTTAATGTGCACCAACATGCTGAAATAAATCAAAATATTTAAAGTTTAGCCATACGTAATATTTCATACACCTTACGTGATGCCTTTTGACTGCTTTTAGACCACCCTTTGACTTTCTTTGACTTTGAGTTGAAACTTTTGACTTAAGCCTGTTGTACCTTATGCGGTGGGTCCCACGTGCTTGCCACATCACCCTTGATTCTCTGCATAATTTCCATGTCAAAATTTGACTTATTTTGACTTTGGAAAAATTTATAAATTTTTCCAATTATTCATTTTTTGAATTTTTTCTTCAGTTTTGCTACTGTCACTTGAAAAATCGGCTTTTGAGGGACTCTAAATCATTTTTTGACCCCCAAAGTAAGCTCTAGGAGAATGTTGGGCCTCTGAGGATGAATTTCGAGTGGTCATACGCCCCAAACATTTCCTAAGGCCACTTATTTATGCCATTACATAGAAAATAATTAAAAAAATCTCGTTTTGCGGGAATTTTTTAACTATTAAAAAATCCTACTTAGACCTAGCCAAATTCCACGAAACTTTTTGTGTGATCTAGTATGGTAATATACATCGACTCTAAACACTAAGATGTGTTAGGGGCTCAATCTTCAAACCGTCACCTCGGCTTTGGGGTAAAAATGAGTGAAAATATACAGAGAATTATCCGCCTCTGAAAAAGAAGGGATAATTAACCGGATAAAAAAAGCACTCCAAGGTGTACTCGTTTGCTGATCGAGTCCCACATCCTAGGCCTGTTACAAATTCAAGAAAATCATCATACTAGCATCACTTATTACAATTCCCCGCAGGGTGTGGAATCTGGGTACAAAGAAGAAAAATGATGAGAAGATAGAGGTAGAGTTAAAAAACTCTGTTGACTGATGACATCTGATGGTACAAGTGTCCTCTGGATCATCCTTGGGCATGGAGTCTTCACATAATCATCAGGTGCTACTCCAGTAGTCAACAGTGCTGAAGCAGAGTATGTGGCCGCATGTGAAGTAGGAAAGGAGGTTGTATGGTTGAGGAGGCTTCTGATATATTTATTCGAGAAACTTCTAGGTCCTACTGTGATCAATTGCGACAATCAAAGTTGCACCAAGATGTTTGAAGGTCCAATGTTTCATGTTAAGACGAAGCATATCAACAATAAGTTCCACTACATTAGAAACTTGGTGCAAGATGGGATCGTGAAGCTAAGTATGTCCCGATAGATGATCAAGTAGCTGATATACTAACAAAGTCTCTTCCTGATAAGAAGTTTGAATATCTTGGAACCATGCTTGGTTTAGTTGAATTGTTGATCTTGTTGATGATGATAAAAGTTTGGAAGAGATTTGTTGAGGCTTTGTGTGTGAGACACATTGCCTGGGAGGACATTTGGCCGGCACTATGTGTTGATGTCTAGATCCTGAAGTAGGGAGGGTGGTATTGGTCATAGAGCTCTGACCTCGGATACGCACCTAGATCCCTGGGTTGATGGTTAGCAAGTAAGCCTGATGGTACCTAAAGAGATTGAAAGCTTTAGCCCATCTTAGTCCCACACAGATAAATTGCCCTGGTCAGGAATCTAGTCTGTGGCATCGTGAGTGCCTAAACTATTGCAAGACTTGGATAGATTGCCCTGGTCAGGAATCTAGTTCATGGCATTGCAGTGCCTAAACTCTTCATAGTTCATATGTTTTGAGATCTTCCTTGTCCTTGTATATGTTATTATGAATACCTACCTAGTTAAGAGGGAGTATTGAAGAATGTAACTAGGTTCGGCTTTCATAAATGTATGAGTCAATATGTAATGTACTTGTCAAATTAATGAAAAACAAAATTTTTATTATTATTACAATGACTTATTAAAGCATGGGTTTCATGCTTGGGTCATATTTTTTAGTCAAAGTCCCCACTGTGGACTCCTAGGATTTATATTGAGTCATTAGAGTCATTGTACATTTTATGAGACCCTTCTTGGGCTTTTGAATCATGTAAAAAGATTTATTATTGAGTCAAATTAGGTATTTGGCACCTCCACACCAAGTCGGCCTCAAGGAAATCAAGTAGGCCTTAAACAGGGCAATTTGAACTCATCTAAAGCCTATATATACAAGCAGTTCAAATTCATTTGGAAGCATCTATCTCACAAGTTTGATATCCAAGAAAAAGAGGCAGAAAAAGTGTGAAATTCCAAGAAGAGAAGAAGATGTGCTGGAAGAATTAAGGTCGAAGTCTTCGGGTATCTCTTTCTCTCTCTTATGTGAAGTCACTAGACAAATTGTTGGATCGAAGTTTTACTGCTGGAGAAGTCGAAATTCTGAAAGTGTTGGGTCAAAGATTTTGTTGCTGGAAGGCCGAAATTTTGGATTTGTTGGGTCGACGTGTTGTTGCTTCAAGGTCGAAATTGCTGGAAGAAGACCCTGACTTGGTGGTTGGACGGTCTCAAGAAAACTATTGAAGCAAGAGACTTTGACTAGGTTTTCCCCTAGATAACAGTTTTGCCCTAGCGCCTACGTCTTGTGTCTTGTGTTTTTGTGATCTTCATACACAAATAATTTGTTAACTGCTTGATGAAAGATAAGATAACAAAGAAGTAAAAGAAGCCAACATAATTCACATGTGATTATCAAGAAAGAGAAATCTAACCCTAACTCTACTAGCATTGATTTCTCAACACAAATACCCCTTAAAGATGTAGTACTTTATTGCTCATTGGGGTTGGCACATTCAAAGTTCCTTTTATTTAGATAGATCATGTTATGTCAGGAACTAAGTGAGGGCTAATGAGGGGACTAGAGCTTAGGTTAGGCTTTTCTTCACGCACTATAAATTTATCCCAACCATCTTTTGCATTTTAGCATTTTCTTTCTTGGGTGGCCATATATGCTTTTAACTTTTTCCCTTGCATCAACCTCTTAAGGAAGAAAATTCCAAGCCTTAAGATGAGGATAAAAGCAAACTATTATAGATAAAAATAACAATCAACCTAAAGAATCGGAGTGGATATAAATATGTGGAAGGTGGTAATTATGGATTATCATGGGCATGCTACATCAATCAATGCCTCAAGCTATTCGTGCCCCTCCTGGGTAGTGGAAACCAAGGCCTCAAGGAAGGTCACACTTGACTAGGAGCAAGGGATAACAACCAAGGTGAAGTATGAGAACAACAGTCAATCATCCAACTCAACCTATGATCTATACTAGAATTCCCTTAACATTAAATGAAAGCACATGATTACAAAAATGGTTAATGTTCCCAATAATAGATGACAAACCTTCAGTCAAGAAATAAGCTATATGATAAAAAGCATTGATTGGAGCATGGTTGGAGGGCTTTGGGGCATAGCTATTTGTAAATCATCATAGGGTTTTTGACTGGCAAGCTGAACAAATAGGAGAAAAAATTTCTACTAGGGGTTACCCACTTGGGTGAGTAACAAAGCCTAAAGCCCCTAAAACATGAAAAGTCCATGATACAAGGTGGATATGTCTCAATTCAACCCCCAAATATGCCTCGACCATGAAAATACAATGCTAAAACATAAAAAAGTCCCCTCCAAAATGCCACACATGTGAGTGTAGAAGCCAAGAAAAGGTGACATCATTTCCAAAATAAGGTAAAAATGTTCCAAGAGGCATGTCTCCTTGCAAAAGGTGCAATGGCTCATCAAAGGATAATTTCTCCTTGTCAAAATTCATGACACGTCATTAAAAGGTGTCTCTCCTCATCATCAAGTGCCCTATCCAATGTGATGTCACAACATATGCACAACATCCTCCATCATCATCATGACATCATTAAGGAAAAAGGTTTGGTGACCTCTCCAAAGAGGTGTCTTGTTATCATTGTGTCCATCCTTATTAAGGGAAGACCCCAAGTCATCAAAAAGGTGCAAGACATCCAGAGGCTCCATGCCCTCTCTAAGTGGTACGTTTAGCTCATCCATGCAACAACGTAACTCCAAGGTGTAGCATGCATTGTCCAACTTGTAAAAGAGAGTGTCTAGCATGGTGCCAAGTCTCCTCATTATCAAACACGCATCATCGATTCTCCAATGTCTATCATCAAGTGTGTAACATCATAAAGGGTGGAACATCATCAATGTTCTTTAAAGAACCATGTACAAGAATGTCACATCATCCAACACAACTTAAGAAATCAAATGAGATCAATCCATTATGTATACAGGATTCAATATAACATGAGAAGTGAAACATATTTAATGCATAAGCCACAAAAGTATATCACTTTAGGTATCTTCTTCAAACTTCACACTAGCTTATAATCGTATACAAGTTACCAAATTTAGTTATGGGAGTGTTATCAACTACCCCTATTGGGTGCCTCCAGTGAAAGAAAAATCCCAAAGAGGAAGAACAATTCCTAGGCCAACTCTTTGAATTGATAGGTGGATGTGATAAGATGATATGGCCAAGGGGTGGACTTCATAAGTGGTGTAGTAGTCTTATACATGGGTTATGCAAGACCTTCATCCATGACCACCTTTGTAGAGGGAGTGCTTACATTACTTGAGTTACCCTTTCCTTGGCATTGCTTTTTCCATCCCTTAACCTTTTAATTTGTTTTAATTAGCTTGTTTTGCAAGCTACATTGATTTTCTTTTGAAACCCCTTTTTCATATGGGAAATCCATTGCTCATAGGAGTTGGGATGTTTTTTTAAGTCCCTTTATTTTGATAAATCATGATAAGCATAGGACTCGGGTGATGGCCTCACATGAGGCAATAGAGCTCAAGCTAACTTGGCATTTAATTATGATTCATCCCTTGCCATTATTTTTTCATTTTAACATTTGGAAAATTCTATTATATTATTTCTTTTCGCAGTTGCATCAACTTCTGGGCATTTCCAAGCCCCTTCTTCTCATAGGATGAGACAAGCAAGAGACCAGTATGAGTGCTTAACAACAACCAATTCAAAATAGAGGAAAATGGAGAAAAGGGGTACATGGAAAGTGTCAAGTATGGAAGTATGGAAGTATATGATCACGCTACTTCAATTTATGCCTCCTATTCGTGCCCCTCCTAGACAGTGAAAGAAAAACCAAGAGGTGGTCATCCTTAGCTAGAAGGAATTGATAACCACAAAGGTGAAATAAGGCAACAAGTGTAACTTCCAAGCATCATGATTCATTCTCTGACTTCAACCCGCGATCCTTACTTAGATGCCTAATCCACTAAACGTAAACACTTTGTATGAAACAATAACTAATGTATCTCATGTGTGGTGAACCACCATCATTGAATAAGTATGACAATTAGGTGCATGAGCTAAGAAATGAGGAATAAGAGGCATCTAGGAGTTGTTGTATGTGGAGGATGTTGATCATCATTTTTACAATGTCAGCGATAATTTTAAAAACTAGAAAAGGCTTTTGAAACAGCGACCTATCTAACTGGGTTTTGAACAAGATTTGAAAAAAATACATAAAATAATTAATTTTTAATGAATTTTTCTTTAAGATTTGAAGCCATGATTCCAACCCATGATAGGGGAAATATGCATAAGTTTGCTCATTTGTATACCATGTAAAGGTGAATATATCAAAACGGCACTGAGTGCGATACATATCAACAACAAAATACATAATCAATGAGGCTCTAAATGGCCTCTAGAATCCAAAATTAATTGTTATAACCTACTGGGTCACTGGCTTAGTACAAATAATTCATCACCATAATCACTCATCAAACTCACCACTAATTCACCACTACTAAAAATGGGATCATCAACAAGAACTACATAACATCATTTGGCTCAAAGTCTTCAGACTTTGATTACTCAATCTTATAATGTGGCAGAAATTGTAAAAACTTAACATGCCTACAACGAGGGGTTCATCTCCTCAACCTTATAATATGGTAGAAAAAACTTAACATGCCTGACCAATTATTTGGTTTGAGTGAAGGGTACATTTTTGTTAAGGCCATGGCAGAGGAGTTAGACAATCAATACCACAAACATCAGAGGACTTCAACAACGAATACCACCAACATCAAGGTACATAAATGGCTTCATGCTCGTGATTAGATGTCAATCCCATACCCTCATATATGATATAATTACCAATCCTAAAATTCTTAAAATTATTAAGTCTATTGAATTTTAAGTGGGATATGAAATTCTATTTTCTCCATATGAGATCTGATAAGGTTGGAATCATTCTCAAACCTCCTGAAACAATTATGGTAATGTTAAAAATTTAAATAAAAGTTGTCATTTTCTTTCAAAATTTAACATTTACATTGATTGTTAGCATTCCTGGGGTTAAGTTAGGTTTTTTGTTTGGGTTTAGGGTTTAGGAGGGAGAGGGTTGGTTTTATAGCCAAGGGGGTCTATTTTCGGAGGAAACACTCCTTGGCTTCCCCTAAAACCACCTAAAAACCCGCCACTGGGGGACTCAGACTCCCCCCAAACATATGAGAACTAACTAGTTGATTAGGGTTAGAACCATCTGACTAGGACTGATTTGTACCAATTAAGTACCAAATTAGTTGTGTTACCCACCAAAAGTGGGTGACCCCATAGTAGAATTTTTTACTCCCACACATCGCATCTAGTCAACAAACTAGCAGCGCCTAGCAGCAACCATGAGTCGATGACAACATACCATTACATCTCCACCTGCATCAGTCATATACCTTCTCTCCCATCCAACAAGAACACATGGACGAAGGCGGGCTTCTGATCAAAAGGTACTTTATTCATTTTGCAATCGAGTGCATATGCTTGTTTATACTTGGACTTTTGATAGGGATTATGGGGTGACATGGAAGGAGCAATTTTGACCGTGATCTTGTTCCCTCACCTTAAATGGAAGGTTAATCTTCAATCCTAGTCCAATGGGACCTCCCCTAATGGCCCAATGTGTATAGGAGGGGCACTACTCGGGAAGCCTTGATTGAGATAACGTTTTCCATATATCCCTATTCCATACTTACCATTTTCCATCTTACATTACAATCCCATATTTCACCTCCACTCTTCGGGTTAAACTAACCATTGGTTCTCTGGGATTTGGCACCCATGCATCCATATACCTAGGTAGGGCCCGAAACTTTTCCCTAGGACGTTGATGCAGCTAAAAGAGAAGGAAAAATCATATAATGGCCACAATAAAAATAAAAGAAAAAATATCAAAATGCAAAAGATGGTTAGGACATACACATTAGCACATGGGCAAAATCCTAACATGAGCTCTACCTCACTCATTATGGCTTGTTACCCACCAAAAGTGGGTGATCCCATAGTAGAATTTTTCTCCTAGTTATCTCTTCATCCAACAGCCAGCAGCGCCTAATAGACACCAACGTAGCCGATATTTTGTGCCATTTGATCTCTGCTCCCTACATCAGTCATATGTCCCCTCACCCGTCTGTCAGGAACGTATGTTAGAAGGTGGTAATCCAACCCAAAGGTGTGTTTTTCATTATGCAATCGGGTGCTTACGCTTGTTTTTTTTTGGGCATCTTGGGCATGGATTATTGGGTGACTTGGAAGAAGGAAGGCTTTGACCATGGCTTTTGTTTCCTCGCCTTAAATGGGGGTTAATGTTAGTTTTTGTAGCATCGGATGTGTTCTAGCCACAAAATTTGGTAGAGAGGCTAGAATACATGAGATCTCCAAGACCCAGAAATCATTTCTGAAAATTCCACCTAGAAGTTACTTAATTAGATTATTAACCAATTTTTTAATGTTTCCCAAGTTTAAACTTATGAAAATTGGTTAATTAATCAGTATTAATTAAGTCAAGATGAGAACCATCTAGAAACTCACATGGATCGAGTCCAATATGATCCTAGCCATCGATTAAGTTTTAATATTGGTTTTTGGTGCTCCAACAGTGGATTATAAGAGGAAGTCAATGGGCACTTGGTGGACACACTTGAGAACACTAGAAATTCAATTTCCTTGGCAGATCGATTTCCAAAGTAGCAGCAATCAACTGTCAGAAAGCCAGAGATCGAAGCGGTGAATGAGGGGCAAGGGCAGTGAGTCCAGAGGAAGTTTTCCAGATTCGAAGAGGCAGCAATAAGAGGACCGAGTTATTCCCAGTGAGGCAGCATAAAGGACTGTGCAGTTGCTTCAGATTGGCACTTCAATTTGCTGGAGAGAAATTCGTTCTCAGCTCCAGAGGCCTGGCAGAGGTTCCAAAGTGTCGGAGAGACAATTTCCTCAGCAGAGGCAGGGAAAACAACTTCATCGGAGACTGGTTAGAAGCTTGACGTCGAAGAGACTACGCAGAGTAGCGCAAAGGTTGATGCATAGGCTTCTTGAGGCCGAGTTTTTTGAAGGCAGGTTGTGTTAGGATTGCTTATGGAGGAAGGGTAATTCCCTTCAATAATTTTGCCTAGATATTCTTTTCATTTGGATTGCCAATTGGGCATCCATAGATGTACTCAGATTTTCACTGTTGCTTAATAAAATAAACCTTCATCTGTTGCACTGGTTTTCCTGCATTGGATTTTTCTGAGGACTTTTGTCCAAAAACAATGGTGTTATTTTTATGTGTATGCTAGTATTTTCTTAGTTCCATATTTATTTTTTGCAATTTTATTTGTGAAGGTTGCAGTGTGTTTATGCCATAGCAATAAACTAAATAATTAATTTATTAGTTAGGAGAAATAATACCAGTTGTTGCAATAGGATTCAGTTTTGGAATTTTCACATGGTATCAGAGAGTGAATGATCAACCAGGAAGCTCAAAAGCAAAGAAGGGAATTTAGCTTCTCAAAAGGGGCAGCAGGCCGAAATTCCTAGAGGCAGCGCAATTCATTGTCAGGTAGGTTGATTTGCTTGGGGAAGTTCAATTTTTTCAGTGTAGGAGGCAGAAAAAGTTTGAATTTCCAGATCAGTGATTCCAGCAAGCATAGGGAGCAGTAGCAGCTCAGTTTTTCGCTGAGCAGATTCATGGCTGGACGCAGAGGGTTTTGCTGCATGTTGCAGAAGCAGAATCCGCGTCTGGTGGAAGAGAAAAACACACAGCAAAGGGAAAATTTTCCTCAGGGAACTTCGAGTCTCAGAAGTTCGAATTTCCAATTGCAGATTGGTAGTAGCAGCTTGCAAAACCACGCATTCCAGAAGGGAGTGTGAGTAGCAGAGTAGTAGTCAAGCACAGGGAAAGAGGGAGTTTTCAACTTGATTAGAGATGGCCACAACTAGACTGAGAGATCAAGATAGGTTGGAGGGCTCCTCCAACTATGTCATCTGGAAGGCCAGGATGTACTTCATGTTGGATGAATATGGCCTGAAGCTCTACATAGAAAGCGTTGTGGTAGTCCCCAGGATGCGGATCAGATGAAGTAATATAGAAAGGAGATGGCACAGGCGAAGCGGTTGATCCTGGATGGAGTCCGGGACCATATTGTCTCACACATAGCTGGCAAGGATACTGCCAAAAAGATGTGGGATGCTCTCGCCACGCTATATCAGGGCACTTCTGAGCAGCAAAAGATGTTCCTGGAGGAGAAGCTGAGATGTATCAAGATGCAGAAGAGGGAAGGCATAGATCCCTTCCTCACCAAAATTCAGGAGGTCCAAGACCAACTTGTAGTTGTTGGGGCAGCGCCTCAACCAATAGAGCTAGTGAGATTTGCACTGAACAGTCTCTCTGAGGAGTGGCAAGTTTTTGTCCAAAGTATATTGGGCAAAGACAAGCTACCAGATTGGAGCAGGACGTGGGGTGACTTGCAGCAAGAGGAGTTGAGGTGAGCTTTGCTAAAGAGCTCCATCAATGGAAGCAGTAGAAGTGGACTGAATGTGGTGAAGGAGGAGGAGAATGTGGCCCTCACATCAAAGGGTCCCAGTCAGAGGCACGGGGAACAAAGAAGAAAGAAGCTCCTGTCAAAAGTCAAGTGCTTTAGGTGTGGTGAGCTTGGTCACTACAACACGCAGTGTCCTCTCAGGAAGAAGGACGAGTCAGAGAAGCAGGACCAGCAGACAGTTTCTGCAAAGATCCACAAGTTGTCCTCCAGATTGGAGGAAGACTTCACGATGTTCGCAAATATACCTCCAGGAGTGGGGTGGGGAGATTTGATATTGTAGACCCAGAGAACTACAGAGATTGAGCAGGGTCCTTGAGGAGTCAACCTCATGGATCAATACCTTGCTACAGGGGGCCCACAGTATTCAGTAGCATGATGGACCAGTGGCGGTTGATGTAGTCAGTACCAAAGTGATAGTTGCATACTAGTAGCAGTCAGGTGCTAGGGAGCGCAATGCAGAGTGGCATAGTGCAGAGTCAACAACAACGCAGGTTCCTTGGTGGACAGTGTAGTCGCTAGTAGCAGTCAAGACTCGGGAGACAAATGCATCATATTGAACGCAGTTGATTCAGTATTTTGGATGCTTTTCATTTGCAGTAGCAATAGATGAGAGGGAGTTTAGTGCAGATACAGTGTTGGCAGCAGTATGCAGTGTCAACAGCAGCACAGATGCAGCATCAGAGTTGCGCAGTATCTGGTGGGCAGCAGCAACTAGACATCAACGGCGTAACAGAGATGATACAGATACAAAGTGTTGTGGCAGGGTGTGCAGCACTAGAACGCATTCTTCGCTAGAATAATGTGGAGAGGTTAGAATACATGAGATCTCCAAGACCCATAAATCATTTTTGGAAATGGAAATTTCACCTAGAAGCAACTTAGTTAGATTATTAACCAATTTTTAATGTTTCCTAAGTCTAAACTTAGGAAAATTGGTTAATTAATCAATATTAATTAAGTCAAGGTGAGAATCATCTAGAAACTCACATGAATTGATTCCAAGATGATCCTAGTCATCGATTAAGTTCTAATATTGTTTGTTGGTGCTCCAATAGTGGATTATAAAAGGAAGTCGATGGGAACTTGGAGAAAACACTTGAGAACACCAGAAATTTGATTTCCTTAGCAGATCGATTTCCATAGTATCAGTAGTCAGTTGTTAGAGAGCTCGAGATCGAAGCAGTGAGTGAGAAACAGGGATAGTGAGTCCGAATGAAGTTTTCCAGATATGGAGAGGCAACAACAAGAGGGCTGAGTTATTCCCAATGAGGCAGGGCAGAGGAATGCACAGTTGCTTTAGATTGGTAGTTCGATTTGCTGGAGAGAAATTCGTTCTCAGCTCCAGAGGCTAGGCAGAGGTTCCAAAGTGCCAGAGAGACGATTTCCTCAGTAGAGGCAGGTGGAATGACTTCATCAAAGACTGGTTGGAGGCTTCAGGAGGCAAAGTTTTTTGAAGGCAGGTTGTGTCGGGATTGCTTGTGGAGGAAGGGTAATTCCCTTCAATAATTTTTCCCAGATATTCTTGATGTTTGGATTGACAGGCTGGCATCCATAAATGTACTCATATTGTCACTGTTGCATAATAAAATAAAACCCTCATCTGTTGCAACAATTTTCCCGCATTGGGTTTTTCTAGGGACTTTTGTCCAGAAACAACGGTGTTAATTTTATGTGTGTATGCTAGTATTTTCTCAGTTCCAGCGATATTTATTTTCTGCAATTTTATTTGTGAAGATTGCAGTGTGTTTATTTCAATGTTGTTGTAGCAATAAAATGAATAATTAATTTATCAGTTAGGAGAAATAATACCAATTGCTGCAATAGGATTTCATATTGGAATTTTCACAGTTAATCCTTGATCATAGTCCCGTGGGATTTCCCCTATTGACCTATAGTTTTAGGAAGGGCACTACTTGGGAAACCCATTTTTGGTAATGTGGTCCCATTTTCTCGTTCCACATTTTTCACTCCCCTTCGCACATTTCAAGCCCTATTTCATCATTTTCCTTCTCTAGGTCCATATGACCACTTGGTCTACAAGGCACTAGCACTCCCCCTTTCCTTGTCCACATATCTAGGTCGGGATTGGAAATGTTGCCCTAGAGGTTGATGCAGCTAAAAGAAAGTTAAAAGCATATCATGGCCACAAGCAAGGAACAAAAGAAATAATATTATAAAATGCAAAAGATGGTCGGGATATTAATTAGCACGTGGGCAAAAGCCAAAACATGAGCTCTACCCCTTATCATGGCCATCACCCTAGTTCCTAGGGCCTCATGAGTTCCCCCACACTATTAAGGAACCCATGCACATCCCAACCCATGGTGGGCGATGAATTGCCCCACCTTAAGGGGGTAATAACTACTTTACATCATACATAGCATGCTCTCATTTCCTGGAGCCCTAAGCAATAACACAAAGAAAAATAAAAATAAAAAGGCAAAAGGCGAATAAAGAGGGGTAGAAAAACAAAGGTTGGGGTAACTCATCCATCCAAGATTGCTTCCTCCTACATCTATATACCCAATATGTGGACATCCCTCATTATCGTTATCCTTGTACTCATGGCAATACCTTGAAAACCTTGTGACCCCATCCATTTCATCATCATTCATATGCCACCAATCAATTGAAAGATGTACCAAGGACCTATCTTTCCCCTTAGGGAATAGGAACACCTAATAGACTCATTTATTAACCACTACTAATAGGCTCATCTATTAACAATATTTGGTGACTTGTCAAGACAAGGATTTCTATAGGAACATTCATTCATTCAAATATAGCCCAATCATGAAACAACACTATTTAGAGATTTAATTTCCACAATTTCATTCCAAGAAAAGCAGCGAAATAACCCTAGAATAGCGAAAATCCCAATATCATGAATATAGCAAAATAAAGAATCAAAATAGCATTAATATAGTACTTACATGTAAGAAGAATATATCCAATCACCAAGATATGTCAACCATAGAAGCTCCAAGACAAAGAAGAATAACCAAACATCGGAATTCATCCATTCATCCAAAAAGTCTCATCCTCAAAAGATTGTGAAAATCTCACAAGAAGATATGATCCAATCCAAGTGATGATAAAAAATGAATTCATGTCTCTCCTATTTATACACTCATTTGGAGTTTGAATTACCTAATTTGAGCCTACATTAGCCCATCAAATAAAAATAATGTGCAAATAACTAACTTTTGCTGACAAGCCCACCAAACTAGCTCATAAACAAAATAATAAGCCTCTCAAGAGGTCGAATAATCAATAATGTATGTTTTTGGACTCTCTAAGAGGCCTGATGAATTCCATAAGTGCCAAAATGATGAATTGGACTTCCAAAAGTAATGGACAAGGGGTTGGCCCCTTATTCTCCACATAATAAACTTGTGGTGCTCCCAATGGTTGTGAAGGCACACAAGTGACCTCATGGGTCTCTAAGTAAGTCGAAGATGCCTATAGACCATCTGTAAGGGCTCAAATGATGGTGTATGTGATGCAACATCAACATACACGTCCTGGGTCATCTGTCGAGTGCATGGTACAACTGTGGGGCTGGTTGGCCAAAGGTAAACCAAGTGTTGAAAAATGGCAACAAGAAATTCCAATTTAATTTGTCCTTGAATTAAACTGAGAATTAAAAATCAAATTCTATTCTCATAGCAACTTGTAAATAGTTAATTAAGTTTAATTAACTTAATTAGCTTAGGAATTTCGAGTTGGAAGTCTTTCTGTAGTCATGTATATGTTCTCCCTAAGTTTTAGGGGTCCAGTATGAGTTTAAATTGAATTGGAAATTAGATCATTCAATTTACTGAGTTAAGTTTAGTTAGATTAGTTCCAAACTGTTTGAAGAACTAATAGAGGGTTAACAGTCAGTTGGTGCAATAGTGCATCCACAAGTGTCACTCTAATTAACTGAAGATTCCCTCATCAGAAACTCATGCATGTCGATTCTGAGAAAGGCCCAGTTGAGACTAGAGTGCAGGAAGAGTGTACTATCAGTTCTATTACTTACTAGAGTGTAAATATCATGCATGCATCAAAGATATTTCCTATGTTTGGATTGCGCAATTTTGATAGCATGAATTCCCTTTAAATACCGGCTATTTATCCTAGGAATTATGCAAGAGATTAGGGACTTCGAGAGCTGCAGAATCAGCTAAGTTTTGGCCAAAAGCTAACTTGTGAACTGAGAGAGTTGAGCATACTTGTGTGGAATTGTTCTAGTGAGAACAAGCTTTGTATCTTCACTCATATTTCTGATATATGCAATACAGATAGTGGGGTTTTGAGCAGTCGCTTTCCCCAGATACATCTTGTGTTATGTGCCATTGTTTGTCTTTTTCTTGTTCATATTGTTTTCATCGATCTATTGGGTTTCATTGGTTGAGAGTAGAAGTAGATTCTTGTCCTATGCTTTAGTACATTGCATAAGCTTGTGAATCTACAGGATATTCTACATGGTATCGGAGCTAAGAACAATATACTAGAGGAGATTTCAAAATTTTGAGTTTTGGGTCACAGTTGAAATTCGCATTTGCAATACGTACTTCAGGATCAGCAGATGGCATTCTACAGTTTGCGGCTCGAGTATGCCTTGGAAGGCAGCTTAAATTTTATAACCTGGAGGGACAAAATGGAAGTTGTGCTAGAGGATAATGACTTGAAGGAATTCATTGATCAAGAAATTCCTAAGCCAGCAGCATCGAATGCACAAAATTTGGCTGAATGGAAGAAGTGTGTGGCGAAGGCGAGGCAAATAATCCTTGAGGGAGTTCGAGACCACATTGTCTCGAGTCCCCATGGAAACTCCATATGCTATGTGAAAAGCATTGACGGACTTGTATCAAAACAGCAGTGACCAAAGGAAATTGGCACTGAAGGACAAACTTCGAAAAATCAAAACGGAGAAAGGCGAGACTATTCCAAAATACTTGACCAAGTTTACTCAATGTCATGATGAACTTGGAAGTGTTGGTATCACGGTTGCTGAGGATGATATGGTGAGTCTTGCTCTTCTAGGACTCCCAAAGAGTTGGCATAGTTATCAGGACTCTGTCAATGGTCAGGATAAGCTGCCAAATTGTGAACAACTGTGGTCGGATTTGATGCAGGAGGAGATCAGGAGGAACACCAAGCATGGCTCTTCATCAAACACTGATGATGAAGAGAATTGTGCCTTAGCGATTAAGGTGAAGAAAGGGAAAGCGAAAGCTTCCCATCCCAAATCGGATTCTTATCATGGAGGTAAGAAGAAAGACATGACGAAAGTTAAGTGCTTTCATTGTCATGAGCTGGGCCATTTTGCTACAAATTGTCCACTCAAGAAGTCCGAGAAGAAGTCCTCAGGAGGAGCAGTGGGTGAGGCTTTGGCCTCTCAATTCGAATTGGTCTTTTCCCTCATTGCATGCATGGTGTCATCAATGATGGGAAGTGTATGGTACTTAGACAGTGGAGCTTCATTCCACATGACTAGCGACAAAGAGTTATTCACTGACCTGAAGGAGAAAGATCTTCAGATGCATATCAAGATGGGTGATAATGGGAAGTATAGTGTTATTGGATTGAGCATGCTTACCTTTCAGAGGGAGCATGGGGCTCCACTCACCTTGAAGAATGTTATGTATGTGCCCGGGTTGAAGAAGAACTTGGTATCTATTGCCATGCTTGAGGATAGAGGCTATGATGTGATCTTCTCGAAAGGAAAGGTATTCCTTCGACACATAGCCACAAGTCAAGTAAAGAAGATAGGAATTCGAGTGAAGAATCTCTATAAGTTGGAGGAAGAGGAGTGTGCTACTTTGAGCACAAAAGCAGAAAGGGTGCAGAGCTGAGACATTAGCGAGTTGTGGCACAAGTGATTAAGCCACTTGCATCATGGGGCTTTGAAGATATTGCAACAAATCTCTACCGGTCTTCCCAAAGGTATGCTTGAGAAAGTTGATACATGCAAGGGTGTGTTGACCACTACGTGTCAACAACCCATAGCAATACAACCCCTTTTTTTGCAAAAGGGGATAGTGTCTCATCGATGTGTCTGTGTCGTCCAACTATCATCATCAGCTTGACCAAGATGTTATAATGTAAACCCATTTTGCATGTATATGATGTAAATAATCTCAGCAGATTTGTGTCGTGTATGTAATTGCCTAGGTAAACCTACTTTTCTAGTAAATCTACACTCCGGGAGGTTTTTTGTCTCACCGATCCATTCTCCGATGATCGACAAAGTTTTCCTTTAGTCTTACCTCAAAGCCAGAATGGATTTTTTCATTAGGATCTTAGGCAAGTCTTAGTGTTCTAGATCGAGTCTATGTAAAAGTGATTTGAGAATAATCCTAACTATTTGGTTAGGTTATTTTATTACAAATAGCTTGGTCTACTGAATTATATGTGTGTCGTAGAAATGGGTAGTCTGTGAGGGTATATTACAAATGGGTTTTCCCCCTTGGGATGAAAAAAATATGAAAATCATGATGTAAAGTGTCATGAGGATTGGAAAAATATTTTATCCCCTCACAGGTTAATTAATTAAATTTTAGGCCAAAAAATTAATTAAAATCCTAAGCCAGAAATTTAATTAATTCTAGGTTCTAGGTAAATTTAAATTCTCCAAAAACAAAATTCGTCAGTGCTTAAAATTAAATTTTAAGAGATCCAGGGACTAAGGTAAATTAATTATTTTGATAAATTTTAAGCCTTTGATTCCTGGGGTTAAGTCAAAGTCAAAATTTTGGGAAAATTAATTCAAAATTTTAATTTTTGAATTAATTAAAATGCATTTAATTGAAAAATTCGAATTTACTCAAGAATTTAATATTTCGACAGATGAGATTAAAAGAAATTTTAATCCTCATCAACGATCGAAATTGTTTTGACGAGGATCACTCGAACTAGCCATTGGAGGATTTATCTTTAAATAGGAAGTCATTCGTTAGTCAATGGATCTGACCTTGAGTCGTGTGCTAAGTGAAAAGCTCTTGTGTAGTCTTTTTTGAATAATAAAGAAAGACTTTGGGGTTAATCTTCGTCGGTGTTACTCTTCATGGAAATATTGTAAGATGTGTCGTTTTTTATGCATAAATTTTTTTAGCCATTGATAATAGCTTCTGAAGAGTGCTTTGAGTACAAGTATCTTGCTTAGTCATTGGGGTTTGAATAATAATCTAAATTCTGAACGTAATAGTAGGTATCTCTATTTGTCTAAGTTTTATTATTGTTTTCTCGCTCTATTTTGATAGCTGAATTGAGTTTTGCAGGAAAGTCTTGATTTTTAGATCATTGAGCATTCAAGGAAGTTTTCAGTTGGACCAACCAACTCCCGATCCATGTTTTTTGAAGAGCCTAGCTTAATTTGATCCCAAGCTTATCATAATATTTTTTTATTGGTGATGCATAAAGAGTTTTGAGCTAAGCACCTCCTTTAAAATTTAAAAATTTTATTTTTTAGTGCGAAATTGATAAATCTGGTTGTTGAGAGCCTTAGATTATCAGATCTGGGAGCGGAGTTGGACTCGCACTCCTCAGATCTAATAAATCTGCCATTCTTGTGCATAGATCTGTAAAAAGATTTGGGTTTTCTGACTTGGGTTTCTAGGGTTTTATTTATTTTTTGTATATCTGGGTTCTGGGTGTTTTTTGTTTTCAGGTACAGGTTGCAAATCTGAAGGTGAAGTTTGATTTGAAGCCAGATCTAGGCCTTGGAGGGTAAGATCTGACCTCAATCATTTTTGCAAGGATACTATCCAGATTTTTGCAGTGCAAGGGTTTAAAAAAAAAAAAAAAAATTATCTAGAAATTTTTTTAAGGGTTTGAATTTATTTTTTTAAATCTAGAAAAAAATTTAAGGGTTTCAATGATAAATCTAAAGCAGAATTATAATATTTTAATCAAGGTTTTCTAGAAATTTTTTTGGTTCTTCGGCTACCGTTTTCTGTTGGGTTTCTCCAGAGCTGCGTCTTTCATTTCATCAACCTGCAAACATCTGTGTAGCATCCACATTCGTCAACCTGCGGACATCTGTGTAGCATCCACATTTGTCAACCTGCAAGAGAACAAAGTTCGTTGCCATATCGCTGCCAGCATACCTCACCATCTCTCTGCATGTCCCTTCATCTATTGCCCTCCTCGCTATCCGTGCATCCTGTCATTCTTCTCCTCTCTTCCGCGGATCTCCCCATCGCTCAAATCATGCTCTCGTTGTCCTCTGCTCTTGTTGTCCTCTTTCCTGCAGCTCCCTCTCTTTTTCTACCGGGAGCAACCTTCGACCTCCTCTGCCCACATTCTTCAAACCCACAGTCATCCTTTGTTGCCATCGACCTGCGGCTCCTCCATCCTACACTGCAGCTCTCTCATCGTTGTCGTCAAAACCCCTCTGTTGCTGCCTTATCATACTCCATCCCAACTTCTCCTCCCTCTGACTCGCGTCCATTCCATTTGTTGCAAAATCCATTGTCGGTCTAGCTCCCCATCTTCATCACCTGCATACTCCCTCTATCATCCTTCCGCCTTCGAGCAGACATCCTCATCCGTCATCCAATTTCAAACCTACAAAACACAACAAAAACATTCAAATTTTTTATCTTATGTATGCGTTAGTTTAGTTAGTTCTTTTTTTATTTTTATTTCATTTGTATATTCATTTAAGGTTAGTTTAAAGTTTTTTTTTTCATTTTGATTTGGCTTTTTAATTTCTATTTCCTCATTTTGATTTGTTTTAATTGATTTGGTTCGATCTTTGTTTTCGTTTTGACTTTTATTTTTTATTTTTTATTTTTTTATTTTTATTTTCTTCACTTTTTATTTTTATCCTGAAAAAAACATTAAAAAGCCTAAAAAATTAAAAAATTCTAAAAATCTAGAACATTTAGAAAATATTAAAAAAGCTTTTTTTACATTTGATTTTTTATACATTTTGATTTTTTTTTTATTTTTAAAAAATTAAAATCATAAAAAATTTCTAAAAAATATAAAACATTTAAAAAATCTAAAAAATAAATAAATTTTGGTGACTACGGAAATAAACTAAAAAGGGATTTGTCCACATGGGGTAGCTCAAGCGGCAATGGCCGTGGAAATGAAGTCTCACCGAACCGGAAGTCTTGGGTTCAAATCTTGGGCTACCCTTCCCCCGTTGAGGGGTACTTAATGGACATGTAAATCGGAGAGTCTCGCCCCAGCCTACCAAAAAAAAAACTAAAAAGGGATTTGCGCTTTCACATTTAATATTTTAATGTAGCCTATGGCCCATTAAAATTCTAATTTTTAACCCTTTGATTCATTTTAATTCTGTCATATTAAAAGATTTTGATTTCTTCATTTACCACATTTAATTAATTTCCTAAGGAACAACTGACTTGATTACATAAATTTCCTTGGTGTCATTTTGTGGTAATATTTCTCTATTGTCAAGTGCGATTAATGTTTCAAAAAATTATATTGGCGATAGGAAGAAGTTAATTGTTCTAAATCTGAATTCCTAACGAAAATCATTTTAAATCTGGAATCTCTTGCATGATACAGTTTTGGGCGTTTACATTGATCATTCATGATTGTCACTATTCGTCACATATATAAATTTCTTGGGATATGTTGTTTCTTTTCAGTCTATGGTTAATCGAATACTAAGGCTTCTAGCCTGTGGATGTGTCTTGTGTTTAATCTATTCATCTCAGTTAACCAAGATTTATCCTAAATTCATCAAGTTTTCTATCTTTAAGTCTCCTAGAATCTGTGTTTCACAGGCTATTCTCATTCATTCACCTTAGGGACTACCCCCCTTGATTTGTCTAGGAGAGAGTCTAAACAGATTGAGTAAGGAATAAAGTGACAGCCCTTACTCTGAGTGTTGTCACAGTTCCTAGACACATTGTGCGACAATAGGGTGTACTTTGGGAAAATATACCAAGTCTTCCTTTCATGACAGAGATAGTCAAGCAGAGGCTATTCTAGAGCGAGTCCATTCAGATGTGTGTGGACCATTCTCGACAGCATCCACAGCCAAACACAGGTATTATGTTATATTTGTTGATGACTATTCTCGTAAATGTTGGATATTTTTCATGCAAAAAAAAGATCAAACTTTCACAAAGTTTTGTGTTTTAAGCATTGGTGGAGAAACAATCGGGCAAGAAGGTTAAAGCTCTACAGAGTGATAACAATGGTGAGTATGTCTCAAACGAGTTTAAGAACTTCTGTGCAATGGAAGGTACTAAACAGGAGTTGACAACACCCCATAACCCTCAGCAAAATGGGGTGGTCGAGAGGAAGAACAGAAGCATAGTAGGGGCAGCGAGGGCGATGTTGCATGATCAGCGCCTACCACTACACTTGTGGGCTGAGCGATGCAACACAACGGTTTATGTTCAGAACCGTAGCCCACATCAGATACTCAAAATGAAGACACCAGAGGAGGCTTATTCCAGTAAGAGGCCAGATGTTGGTCAATTCAAGATTTTTAGGTCATCGATATATTGCCATGTGACCAAAGATGCACGGAGGAAGCTTGAGCCTACAACAGAGTTGGGGATATTTGTGAGGTACACTAATACACCTCACAACTATCGGGTGTACTTGTCGACCAGCACAGTGACAGTGGTTCGCAAGGATGTCAAATTCGATGAGAAGAAGGCCATGTGAGTTTCCATTGAGAGGGAGCTTGAGCTACATGCGGATGAAGAGCTTTTAGCTCCTAAGGTTGAGGAGTCTCAGATTGATGTGGAGAAGCCACATGCAGAGGATCCGAGATTGGAGACATCCACTCAGGCAGAGTCTTCCAAGGAGGGAAGAAAGCGCACCAAAGAGGCCGACAAATTGTTGGATGATGCATGGGAGAATGTGGGAGCGCCCACTTCTCAGCGCAGGCAGAGGATGTATGTAATGTTCCAATCTAGGAAAAATAGTGCTACGCAAAGCAAACAATAAAAACAACACCATAAAATTGAAACATTCAATGCACACCCATAAAAAGTCCAGGAATAACCATCAGCTGAGCCATTTTATTATAATCTGGGAGATAGGTACAATAATGTGGAAGTGATGCACCTGGGCTTGCCTCAGTGGCAAGCATGATCAAGCCCAGGTGGTAATATGTCAAGCCCAGATGGAACAAATAACTGTTGTTATGACGCCCAATGTTGTC
This sequence comes from Pinus taeda, assembly GCA_000404065.3. Lineage (NCBI taxonomy): Eukaryota > Viridiplantae > Streptophyta > Pinopsida > Pinales > Pinaceae > Pinus > Pinus taeda. Next base: position 57,951 of record APFE031336157.1, on the reverse strand, counting down.
CTGTGAAACTGTGTTGTCTACTGCAAAGATGTTGCAGGAAACCCCACCTCCGATGCTTAGAAAATTATGGGAAATTAATCTCAGCCCCTCCACCAAATACCCAAAATAACCCACGAAGGAATTGGCCAAATGTTGACCTCGGAATTTTGGCCCAAATTCCTCTTATCTCCTCTAGTTGTTAACTAAGTTGTGACCCCTGTTTGGCCCCTTATATCTGCCCAAAAAATTCTATGTAATTAGGAGTGGGATCCTTGCCCAAAACCCAGCAAAACCCAGAAAGGGTTTCCCTAGGTTCCAACCTTCAAAAATTGACCCTTCACAACTTGGCCCTCCTCCAATTTCGAATTCTATTGCTGTGACTAAGCCTATCAATCTCTGTTCTCCCAACTCTAGCAATCCTTCTCAAATAGCCCTCCAAATGATCTCCTACTTCTCTCAACCAGCTCCATCTCTACAATTCCTTCCTCCAACTCCCACGTGAGCATGGTGATGGCTCTCTGCGTAGGCCCTGGTGACTGTAAATCGAACTGCTCCAATGAAGCAACCCCCTGCTCCAAAACTCTCCCGAAAGTTTGATCCTCCACTATAGCTCCAATGTCCAAACTCCCCTAACAGTTGCTGCCCAGATGAACCCACAAGCAACACCTGCGTGTTCCCCTTCTGCGTCCTCCAGAAACATGTACTAGCTGAGACAAATGTTGAATGATATGACTGTGAAACTCCACCAGCTCTCCCCCAAGGTAGTACAAATTTCCCTCCTAAGGTAGCACTCAAAGTCCACTGAAGCAAGGGTTGAGATCTTCGCTCGGAGACACTCGTGTGCTAAACAGAGCAGTAACCCGGCTAAGCAGCTCGAGAAACTAAGGTTGAGTTCAATATGTCAAAAGATAAGATGCTAAAAAGAGAAGAGTTGCCTTCCTTATATAGATTTCGTGGAGCACTTTTTCCTCCATTTTCTCTCCATCTTGGGTCCTTCACTTAACCAATGATTTCCCTTCCATGCAAATCGAACTAGGGAATGTGTATTCTCCTAGTGTGGGTGGCCCCCATGTACAAATTAACCACATTGAAATAACTTCTACTAAGTCTAGGTTCCTAATAAAATCAAATGGGCCCCATCACCTCCAAAATCGGCCCCAAAATGTAAAAATTAATCATGTTCCAAAATAATTCAGGAAGGGGCATTACAATCCTCCCCTCCCAAATGTTGCTTGTCCCCAAGCAACTTCAGTGTTGGATGCTTAAGTATACACTCGCCCTCCCAAGTAGCATCCTCATCTGGCAAGCTCCCCCAATGCACCAAAAATCGCTTGTCCTCAAGCAATGCCTGAGCAAGCATCCTCTCTAACTGTTGCTCCCCACTCACTGCAAAATGTGCTAGGTTCCCAAATGTGCCACTGGATCGTGCCTGACCTCTGCATTGTCCTGATATGAAAGACTCCTTCAATACCAGGATCCCAGGCCATTCTGTCCAACATGAAGGTCCCCTCGCTCCACTCACTATCTTACCCGGTGCAAGTACCAAAAGTCCCCTGCTCCATCAGTGACTCGCTAAAGCCTGATGGAATATCTATATGATCTCCCCCTATAGTAGTCGGCACATCCCTAAAGGTTATTGAGTTGTGATGCCCCAGTTCCCTGCTAGTCCCAAAGTGGTGCCACCATGCTGACGCTGCGCTACTCAGACTATGTCATACTCCCTATCGTGCGCAGACAGTATCCTCCTCTCCTGGAACTCGATGGTGGAATACTGAAAGAGGCAAGACACATCCTACCTAGGCATCTCCATGGCGCCAAGACCTACCCATCCAAATCTAACTCTAAACCTGTGCAACAACAGAGAATGTCTTCCTCCCCATATGATGAAACCCTCTGTGAACCCCCATGTGTCATCCCTAGTGCGACCTATATCACTCTTTGTCGTGACTCCGCGCACCATGAGTGATCTATCGATCAACTAAATCCCTACATCCCAAAGCCAGACCTGTTTTGACATAGCCCTGACAACTGATGGAATCCCTCCGGCACTTATCAATAGCCCTTGCATGCCACCCATATAAAGGCTCCATACATCATGAACTAATCTGAGGCATGCTAAACTGTCTTGTGCTTGCCACTGTGTAGTACTGATGACCACTGGAAACCACGTGTGCCAAGTAGCCACCCCCTGAATGCAACCAATAGATGGGTATCTAATACACGCAATCAACTCAGTGTATGTGGATCCATCCTGCTCCTGCCAACCATCGCCACTAGTTCGGCTACCCGCCCTCTAGAGAATGTGTCGATACAATGTCAAGGATCCGGATACATACTAGAAAACTGTCTCAGCCGTACATGGTATCCTCTGCTCATGCATGGTCCAGACATGCCCTGTGGAAAGAGTGACACATGTCCCCCCTAGGCATAGTATCAGTGATGAACGATATGCCATCCCTGTCGGTGATCACCTCATCCCTCGACCTGTGGCTGTCAACTCGCGCATTGACCCGATGCCCCTGCTGAGAAGCCTCTCCTCTATCGTACCAAGTGTCATCCAAATAACTCGAGTGAGCTCCCCATCCCATGCTACTCGTGCCTAGAGTGTCAAAGGACAACAACCAGATCGCCTGTTCTTGTAAGAGATGTAGAAGAGGGTCAAGCATGTGAGTCCTCGCAAATACCATCAAGTATCGCTCATTTGTGTCCCCATCGATCCTGGGTGAACTAAAACCAGAGGTATGCCCAGTGTCTTCGTCCATGTATGTCCATGGTGGCAACACTCCAAGACCTCGTTGTGCAGCACCATACGCCCCTGGAAACCACTAATCATCCCAGTACTCCTTAACATGCCACTGTACACTGCTGGGTACCCTCGGCTACAGCCATGTTGTCCTGTACAGTCCTACTCCCCGCCTATGTCACTGCACATGTCACTCCCCGCATGTACTCAATGCGATGTGAGGCACTCCCACTCCACAACACAGTGCAACATACTACATTTCACCACCATGCATCTCCATGCCACCTGTAGACCACTGCTAAGCGCTAGATGCTCCCACACATCCCTAAATGTGATGGCCTAGAGTTATGTCTCTACAAGTCAGGCCGCACCTAATCAGTATCATCACCTCCATTGTCGCATCATCATACCCTCCGGTGAATGGATCTTCACTCCACATCCTCCCTAAGGGATCCAAGAAGTGAGTCTCCCTATGTGTCAACAGTGATGCTACTCCTACACTGCTTCTTTGTGTCCTCTGTACCCCACACAAAAGTGAAGAGTCCCCAAGTCCATATGAGGCGCCATTTGGTGGCCTACCAATACCACCCCATCCCCCCCCCCCAACAAACTCCTGCCAGAGTATGTTGATCACCCAGTGATCCCGTGTACAAATGCCATATCAAGAAAACCAAAAGAGTCTGTCCATAAATTGGTCGGCCATTGGTGCTGACCGGGACTCCCCTAGCGAATGTGCACCCTCAACTATTAGGCCAACTGTACCATCCTAGTTGTAGTCAATTGGTATACCTAGGAAATGATAGGTGGTCCCACCCGAAACCCAACGTTTGTCGGCGCTATCGATATCCCCAATGTCTAGAAGCTCCTGCTGAGTGACACCCAGGTCCACCACTATCTCCATAGCCCACTCCACAAGATACCAACTCAAAATCTCTCGCCATCCAACCCCAAGAGAGCGATCGAATGCACGAACTCCCGCACATCAAACAACCCTAGCATGCAGGTGTTGCACCCTCTGCAACTTAGGTCGTCTCATCTCGGTATCCTGGTTAACACATGAAATTTGACTAGGTAGCTTTGTCTCTCTCTATCCAATGGGCAAAGGTAACCTAACAATGTTGCCAGCCCTGTTTATGTATGCTCGAAGAGGGCTGCTCTCACACCCCAACGTGCACTCTAGCTGCACCAGTAAGGAATCCAACCGCTCCCCAACATGAGTCAATTTGGTCGTGAACTCCGCACAAACTGCTCTCATGCCCTCCACCTCCTCGTTCTACTGTAGAATAGCTCTCGCACTAACGCGACCTTCCTTTTTAATGCTATAAGGTCGCCTGAAACTAATGGAACCGTCATGGGCATCTATCACCTGTAAACGCGATCACAACTCCAAATACCTCAGCAACCGTTGGCATCTCATTCATGGGTGGCACCCCCTCAACAGATGGCTTTATGTGTGCAGGCTCTATCCTCCCCACCAAGGTGTCAATTGGAGCTATCAAAGAGGTCTCTAATAAAGGTGACTCATGTGCCACACCGAGTATATCGATGTGCTCCTCACCATCCTGTGGGCTCTCAACATCATGCTCAACCTCCTCCCCAGGCTTTTGATATCTAAAGTCAGGTCTCCACTAGCAAAGCACCCCCTGGTCTCACCCTCTAACTGTCTTTGTCCTGCTTGCTCCCTTTCAGGATATCTGGTGCCCTGATCTGGTTGACTTTCCCCACATGATGTACATGGTTGCACCCCCACGGCCTGCACACCTCTAATGTCTCTACTATAAGGGTGAGGATGAGTTTGGTCTGTACCCTCCTCAACTGAGCCAACCTCTCATTGTCCCAATGAATTCTACCCCATAATTTATGCATATTGGATTTCCCTTGAGCCATGGGATTGTCTGATTCTAATATTTCCCATAGGTTGAGCCAAGATTATAGATCTGATACCACTGTAATATTCCAATCTAGGAAAAATAGTCCTATGCAAAGCAAACAATAAAAACAACACCATAAAATTGAAACATTCAGTGCACACCTATAAAAAGTCCAGGAATAACCATCAGGTGAGCCATTTTATTATATTCTGGGAGAAATGTACAATAATGTGGAAGTGGTGCACCTAGGCTTGCCTCAATGGAAAGCGTGATCAAGCCTAGGTGGTAATGTGTCAAGCCCAGATGGCACAAATAATTGCTGCTATGATGTCCTGCGCTGCCCTTGTGAAACTATGTTGCCTACTACAAAGATGTTGCGGGAAACCCCACCTCTGTGGTTAGAAAATTACGGAAAATTAATCCTAGCTCCTCCACCAAATACCCAAAATAACCCACGAAGGAATTGGCCAAATGTTGACCTCGGAATTTTGGCCCAGATTCCCCTTAGCTCCTCTAGCTGTTGGCTAAGTTGGGACCCTTGTTTGACCCCTTAGATTTGCCTAGAAAATTCTATAAAATTAGGAGTGGGATCCTTGCCCAAAACCCAAAAAAAAACAGAAAGGGTTTCCCTTGGTTCCAACCTTCAGAAATTGACCCTTCATAACTTGGCCCTCCTCCAATTTCGAATTTTGTTGCTGTGGTTGATTCTGTCAATCTCTTCTCTCCCAACTCCAACAATCATCCTCAAATGGCCCCCCAAATGATCTCCTACTTCAACCAACCAGCTCCAGCTCTACAATTCCTTCCTCCAACTTGCATGTGAGTCGAGTGATGGCTCTCTGCGCAGGCCTCGATGACTGTAAATCGAACTGCTCCAATGCAGCAACCTCCTACTCCAAAACTCTCCCGAAAGGTTGATCCTCCACTGTAGCTCCAATGCCCAAACTCCCCCGGCAGTTGCTGCCCTGATGAACCCACAAGCAACACCTACGTGTTCCACTTCTGCGTCCTCCAGAAACACGTCCTAGCTGAGACAAATGCTGAATGATATGACTGTAAAACTCCACCGGCTCTCCCCCAAGGTAGTACAAATTTCCCTCCTAGTGTGGCACTCGAAGTCCACCGAAGCAAGTGTTGAGATCTCCGCTCGAAGACACCCGTGTACTAAACAGTACAGTAACCCAGCTAAGCAGCTCGAACAACTAAGGTTGAGTTCAATATGTCAAAGGATAGGATGCTGAAATAAGAAGAGTTGCCTTCCTTATACAAATTTCGTGGAGCACATTTCCCTCCATCATGGGTCCTTCACTTAACCATCGATTTCCCTTCCATGCAAATTGAACTAGGGAATGTGTATTCTCTTAATGTGGGTGGTCCCCACGTACAAATTAACCACATCAAAATAACTTCTACTAAGTCTAGCCTCCTAATAAATCGAATGGGCCCCATCACCTCCAAAATTGGCCCCAAAATGTAGAAATTAATCCTGTTCCAAAATAATTTAGGAAGGGGCATTATAAGGTCACTTGAGAGGTGCATTGGATACATGGCTCTTATGGGCGAATGTGTTGTGACAAAGCCATCTTCCTTTAAGGAAACAGTGCAGCAACCGGTTTGGGTTGATGCCATGGTGGAGGAGTATGACTCCATAGTTCGTAACAGTGTTTGGGATGTGGTCCCAAGACCAGAGGACAATTCAGTGGTGAGCTCTCGTTGGCTTTACAAGGTAAAGCAAGCTGTAGATGGTAGTGTGGAGAAGCACAAGGCAAGATTTGTGGCCCGTGACTTTTCACAGGTAGAGTGGATTGACTATAATGAGACCTTTGCTCTATTGCAAGGTACTCGTCAATCAAATCTTTATTAGCACTATCAGCACAGATGGGTTGGAAGATACATCCCATGGATGTGAAGACAACCTTCCTTAATGGCATGATTGAGGAAGAGGTGTACATAGAGCAGCCTGAAGGTTTTGAGACCTTTGACCATGAGTTGCATCTGTTCCGGTTCAAGAGAGCATTGTATGCGCTGAAGCAAGCACCCCGTGCTTGGTACACCAGGATAGATAGCTACTTCACTGGGTTGGGCTTCACGAAGAGTGAAGCGGACACGAACTTGTACCACATAGTGGTGGAAGGTAAACTGTTGATCATTGTACTTTATGTTGATGATCTCATACTGACAAGTGATGATCAGCTAATCAAGTCTTGCAAGGAGGACCTTGCAAAAGAGTTTGAGGTGAAGGACATGGGGCTCATGCATTACTTTCTTGGCATGGAGGTATGTCAGGGAGATGGGGAGTTATTTGTGTCTTAGGGCAAGTATGCCAACGAGATACTCAAGAGATTCCACATGGAGAGCAGCAAACCCATGGAGACTCCTCTAGCAGGTAACTGGAGAAAGGAGGATGCTAATTCAGGGGAAATAGTGGACGTTATTGTTTACAGACAGCTTGTGGGTTCACTCATACACTTGGTGAACACACGACTGGATATGTGCTATGTAGTTAACTAGCTTAGTCAAGCAATGGTTAGGCCTACCAAGCTGTATTGGAGGGCGGCAAAGCATGTGTTGAGATACCTCAGGGGCACTACTCAATATGGATTATGGTACAGACGGATAGAGGGAGTGAAGCTTCAAGGCTTCACTGATGTAGATTGGGCAGGGAGTCCATCCGAACGGAAGAGCACATCAAGAGGGAACTTCAATATTGGGTCAACGGTAGTTTCATGGTACAGCAGGAAACAGAGATCGGTTGCACTCAGTTCGGCAGAGGAAGAGTACATGGTTGCAATTCAAGCAGCATGTGAGGCCATCTGAATGAGGAAGATCCTGGTTGGTTTGTTTGGTCAGCAGATGAATCCAACTACGATTTATTACGATAATCAGAGTTGTATCAAACTCTCTGAAAATCCAGTTTTTCATGATCAGTCCAAGCATATTGATATCCGATATCATCATCTCAGAGATTGTGTATTGGGGTAGAGTATGTTGTTAGAGTACAATCCCACGGAGGAGCAAGATGCTGACATTTTGACAAAGGCATTGTCAAGATGTAAATTCAAATTTCACAGAGACAAGATCGGGGTAGCTGATAATCCCTTTCTTGTTGAGAGGGAGTGTTGAGAAATGCCAACAAGAAATTCCAGTTTAATTTGTCCTTGCATTAAACTAAGAATTAAAAATTGAATTCTATTCTCATAGCAACTTGTAAATAGTTAATTAAGTTTAATTAACTTAATTAGCTTAGAAATTTAGAGTTGGAAGTCTTTCTGTAGTCATGTATATGTTCTCCCTAAGTTTTAGGGGTCCAGTATGAGTTTAAATTGAGTTGGAAATTAGATCACTCAGCTTACTGAGTTAAGTTCAGTTAAATTAGTTTCCAACTGTTTGAGGAACTAATAGAGAGTTAACAGTCAGTTGCTGCACTAGTGCATCTGCAAGCGTCACTCTAGTTAATTGAAGATTCCCTCATCAGAAACTCATGCATTCGATTCTGAGAAAGACCCAGTTGAGACTAGAGTTCAGGGACAATGTATTATGAGTTGTATTATTTATTGGAGTGTAAATATCATGCATGCATCAAAGATTGATCCTATGTTTGGATTGCACAATTTTGGAAGCATGAATTCCCTTTAAATACGAGTTATTCATCCTACGAATTACGCAAGAAATTAGGGACTTGGAGAGCTGCAAAATTGGCTAAGTTTTGGCCAAGAACTAGCTTGTGAGCTAAGAGAGTTGAGCCTACTTGTGCGGAATTGTTCTAGTGAGAACAAGCTTTGTATCTTCAATCATGTTTCTGATATATGCAATACAGATAGCGGGGTTTTGAGTAGTGGCTTTCCCCAAATACATCTTGTGTTATGTGCCATTGATTTGTCTTCTTCTTGTTCATATTGTTTTCATCGATCTATTGGCTTTTGCTGGTTGAAAGTAGTAGATTCTTGTCCTGTGCTTTAGTACATTGCATGAGCTTGTGAATTTACGGGATTTTCTACACCAAGTACATCTTCCTCGTCTAATAGGTGAATCTCGAGCAATCTCTAAACATCTCTGCGGCTCCATGGAGTGTTGTCTACTGTTGTGGAGGCCCATGGCTCTCAACACACTAATTCGAACTTAAACAGGAACACAACAACTTACTCATAAACACAGAGATGCAGCAGAAAAACACTTCATTTCATTAATAGAAAAATATTGAACTATGCTTACAAACAGAATGGAAATAAAATAGCTCGGGCGATGGTAGCTTATCTCTGAGAAGAGATGTGGCGGCTACATGCCTCTGAAATGAGTTACAATGAGGCTCAAGGGCCTTTTTATTATTGAACAATAAGAGAAAACCCTAAACAACCAAAACCCTAACCCGAGGAGATGTAACACCAAGAGTTTATGGGCCCCGTTGGGGTTAGTTGGGCAGCCAACTTCCCGGGGTCATAACTTGGTCATATTATCTATGTTTCACGCGTATGATACCTCGTTGGAAAGATATCTCCGAGGACTACAACTACTAACACAATTGCCAACGAAATCCCCAGATTACGTTTGCCAAAAAAAAGTTGTTTAGGGCCTCAAAATGGCTCCAGAAGTTTAGAACCCGAAAAACTGCCAAAAATAGTAAACTGTGCTACAATTAAGGAAACTAAAAAACTGAAAGAAACAATGGTGAGGGTCCAAGTGGAATAGGTGGGTGGCCACCAATATCCACCTCGATCAATCCTCCCCCCAGGAAGCAATGGTCCCCATTGTGTTGAGTTCCTCCATGAGATGACGAAACATCTGCTGAACTTGGTCCCTGGTAAGCCATTTGCCTTGGTGAAGGAGTTGGCCTGCTTTGACAACTCAATATAGTTGTATCCTCTGTTGTCGAGTGTTCTTGATCTGTGTGTCCATGATCTGATCAGTTGTGGCTTGTTCCATGCAATCTGGGTTGAGCTTTGTTGGTGTGAGTTGTTGTGCAATGTCAGATGTGTCCAACAATGGTGGAAAGTATGGCCAGAGGCAATCTACATTGAACACTAGGTGCAGACCAAGGAACGAGGGAAGCTGAGCTCGTAGGAATTGTTCCCGACAGCCTTAGTGATGGTGTATGGCCCATATCGGAGCAAGCAAAGCTTGTGGTGGGGTCCAGCAAGGCGCTCCTTCTGCAAATGTAGCCAAACTTTGTCGCCCACCAAGAATTTGTGTGACACTCGATGCCGATCATGGCACTGCTTTTATTTAGCATTGGAGTTGTCCAATATATCATGGACCTTTTGGCGGATGTGTTGAATGCGCTCAATGAAGCTATTAGCCCTTTCAGCTTTGGACTGCACGTGAGCCGAATCTCCCTGAGTGGCTGCAAATGGTATGGCCACATCAATGGGGCATAATGGCTGAAATCCCAACCCTACCTGAAAGGGGTTGTGGCCTGTTGAGCTATGGAGAGCTTTGTTGTAGATGTGTTGGACATAGGGGAGACTTCCATCCCATGTGCATGGATGCTTCGAGTTGTACATGCGCAAACTGTGTGTACAATCATCCTGTTGACAACCTCTATTTGGCCATCAGTTTAGGGATGGAAAGCCATGGACTTAGTGAGTTTTGTATCCAGCATCGACCAGGGACTTGACCAAAATGCACTCAGGAATCTGTTGTCCCGATCTGAGATAATGGACAGTGGGATCCCAAAGTGTACCCACACTCACTCAAAGAAGAGCTTAGGAGTGGCCTTTGCTGTGATACTCTTCTTACAAGCTGCCATGATGGCCATCTTAGAGAATCTGTCGACGACCATGAAAATGCAATCGTTGTCATGCTTAGTAGAAGGAAGGCCCAACATATAATCCATGGAGACAAATTCCCAAGGCCGACTAGGAGTAGATAGAGGAGTATACATGCCTTGCTTCTTGATCGTTGGTTTGGCAATGGCACAGGTGGTGCAAAATCTAATGTACTTCCCAACATCCTGACGAAGTTTCGGCCAATAAAAATACTTCTGCAATACCGCCACGGTTTTCTCTACTCCGAAATGTCCAGCAACCCGACTGTAGTGCGCCTCCCAAATCATCTTGCCACGCTCACTTGAAGGAACACGTGTCCCAAGTGGCATAACAGTGCATCCTGAAGGTGAAAATTTGGAACTTTCTTCCCTTCCAGGAGTGTCTGGTATATGTTGTCGAATTCTGGATCGCTCTTGTAAAGATGCGGCCACCCCGATGTCTCGTGCCCACAGGAGTCGAGCACAGTGATTAGCGCCATGACCGATGGTCGGCTGAGGCAAGCAGCGACATTATTGGTGCCACCCTTCTTATACTTAATGTTCAAATCGAACTGTTGCAGATAGGTGGACCATTTCTAATGACGATCGTTCTGCAACTTCCTTTGTGTATGTATGAACTGTAGAGGCCAGTGGTCTGTGTGGATGACCATTTCCTTCCCCAGAATATAATGCTTCCATTGACGGCAAGCCTGCACAATGGAATACATTTCTTTGTCGTAAGTGGGGTACTTTCGGACTATCTCTGAAAGTGTCTCACTATGGTAAGCCACTGGATGCCCATGTTGAGTAAGAACTGCACCAATAGCATAGTTGAAGGTATTTGTCTCAATCTTAAATGGTTGTTGCAGGTCTGGTAATGTGAGCACTGGTGCAGAACATAGGTGATTCTTCAACTCGGAGAACACCCGTTGTTGGGTTTCCGACCAAAAGAACTTGGCTTTTGCTCCACCCTTGGTGACTTGACTTAAAGGCCAAGCGATATCAGAGAACCCCAACATGAACCTACGGTAGAAATTGGCAAGACCCAAAAAGTTGTGGAGCTCTGTTAGAGTGGTTGGGGCTAGACAATCCCGAATGACTTGTATCTTGGATGGGTCCACATGTACACCTTGATCATCAATGATGTACCCTAGATATTGAACCTGGGTCAGGCCAAAGGTACATTTCTCCCAGTTAACACACAGCTAGTGTTGTCGAAGAGTTTGAAGGACCTGTCGAATATGGTGGAGGTGCTCCTCCCAACTCTAGCTGAAGATCAAGATGTCATCTAAATAAACCACCATGAATGCATTGGTGAAGGGTCGCAAGATGTCGTCCATCAGTCTCATGAAGGTTGCAGGGGCGTTCGTCAATCCAAACAGCATGACCAACCATTCAAAAATGCCCTCCTTGGATTTGAAGACAGTCTTCCACACATCGAAGGGTTCGATAGGCACCTGGTGATAACCTGATTTCAAGTCAATCTTGCTGAAATATTTGGCCCCCTTGAGCTACTCTAGAAGATCATCAATCCGCGAGATTGGGTACCTATTCCAGACAATGATCATGTTCAGCGCCCGATAGTCAATACAGAGCATCCAGGTCCCATTCTTTTTATGTACCAATACAATCGGGCTCCCACAAGGTGATGAGCTTGGCCTAATGTGCCCTTTTTGCAGTAGTTCCTGAATCTGCCTCTTGATCTCACCGTTCTCCAAAACAGAGCGTCGATAGATCGGTCCATTAGGAAACGGTGAGCCCGGGGTCAGATCGATGGAGTGCTTGACCTGACAGTTCAGAGGTACCCCTCTGGGTGAGGCGAAAATGTCCCTGTACTCCTCCACGACCTTGTCCATCTGTTGCTGCTGTGCAGAGGAGCCCTGCCTGGAAGCCGTGGCCACAACCTTCTTCTTGCCTTGGGGGTGAATCACAAGGAAAATGAATTTCCTGGTCTGAGACATGATCTTACTGCATTGCTCTGCAATGATCAAAGAGATGGCGGTAGGCAGGGCTACCTTGGTATCCTGTACAACTTATTAGCCAAAGTAATAATCACAAAGTGAGGTCTAGACTCATATACAGCATGTTGCTTCCACAAGTATGGTTGTCCTAACAATACATCAGAAACTTCAAGAGGAGCAACATTACACAATACCTCATCCGTGAAGGGCTTGATGCTATAGGGAAGGCGACACTGCTAGCTGACGCGGAGATCTCGTCCTTAATGAAGCCACCCAATGGTGTATGGCTGTGGATGTGTTGTAGTCTTTAGGCCCAGCCGCTTCACGACTTCTGCTGAAATGAGGTTCTTTTGGCTCCTGTTGTCGACAATGAACTGCAGCGGAGAACCCTTCACCCACATCTGTGAGTGGAAGAGGCGTTCCCCCTCCTCTGTATCTTCAGGCTCAATTTTCTGGATCTTTGTGGTGGCCACGGTGGCACTAGGCTCCGCATCGATGATCTGCTTCCCTTTGTCAGTCCCCTTATAGGGTTCTGATTTAGAGTCGGAACCTGTGTCTGATTCGGAAGCCTTCAGCTCAGCCAGCAGTGATTGCTTGGCCCGATACTCACTTACATTGTGAGTGGAGGTCTTATGGAACTCACACCATTTTCCTGTATCCTTCTTCGTCTTCATGGTGTTGTTCTTTACTTGTGGCTTCAGTGGGTTGTCCTAAGTAGCCCCACCTTGGCTTGGTCCCTTTTTCTGTGGTTTGGGGATGCCTTTTCCTTGCTTTGGATTCGCAAATCCAAAGTCTCACTTCTTCTATTTAAACTTTTGCTCAATCTTTACGGCGTACTAATACGCCGTGCCAAGTGAGGAAATGTCCAGGAACTCCATCTCGTCCTAGATATACTTGTGTAGATAGTCGCGGTACTTGAGCACCAAATGTTGTTATCCTTGATACCCAGCTTCGTGTGAAGGGTATGGAAAGTATTTATGAACTCCAACACATCTTGGTCCCTTCCCCGCCATAGTGTGGTCCACTTTATGTATTTATCTTCATAACTCCCAACTGGGTAATATTGTTCCTTGATAGCGTCTCAGAAAGAATTCCAAGTGGTTGCAGCGGAAAACAGTGAGGGTTCACTCTCATCCTTTTGTTCACAGTAGGTTTCCCACCAGTCCTTGACGTGTGAGGCGGCTTTGAGATGTGCAAACATAATCTTTTCCCAATTGGAAAAGTCATGAACTGAAAAATATCCTTCCAATTGATTTAACCATTTATCTACGGCGTCTGCATCTATGAGGCCTTCGAATATAGGAAAATCGAGGTTAACATGTACCTTAAAAGGAGTGGCACTTCCAGAGTGGCTGCTCGATGAAGATGCATCACCTGTGGGTAGTCATCAAAGGATCTGGGCAAAATTATCCATCATTGTGTCCCTCTGTGGCTCGAGGGCTTCTTTAAGCAAAATTTTGAAAGTATCTCCTGCCCCCTCATCTCTCTTTTCTTCCACCATGGGAGGTTGTCGGGTTTTGCGAGGTTGATCCTGCAATGGTTCAACCAGATCGAGCCCGAACTCCTTATATCCTGACCTCGTTGGGGACATGCAAAGAAAAACAAAGAACAAGCACACTGACTCTAATACCACTGATCTGAACTTAAACAAGAACGCAACATCTTCAGATATACTCATAAACACAGAGATGCAACAGAAAAACACTTCATTTCATTAATAGAAAAATATTGAACTATGCTTACAAACAAAATGGAAATAAGATAGCTCGGGCAATGGTAGCTTATCTCTGAGAAGAGATGTGGCGGCTACATGCCTTTGAACTGAGTTACAATGAGACTCAAGGGCCTTTTTATTATTGAACAATAAGAGAAAACCCTAAACAACCAAAACCCTAACCCGAGGAGATGTAACACCAAGAGTTTATTGGCCCCATTGGGGTTAGTTGGGCAGCCAACTTCCCAGGGTCATAACCTAGTCATATTATCTGCATTTGACACGTATGATACCTTGTTGGAAAGATCTCTCCGAGGACTACAACTGCTGACGTGATTACCAACATAATCAAAGGAGAATTTTGCCACAAAAACGTCATTTAGGGCCTCAAAATGGCTCTGGAAGTTTAGGACCCAAAAAACTACCATAAATAGTAAATTGTACTACAATTAAGGAAACTGAAAGAAACAATGGTGAGGGTCCAAGTGGAATAGGCAGGTGGCCACCAATATCCACCTAGATCACACACATCCTACATGTGCCAATGTAGCCCTCTAGAGGGTTAGGACCCTGTATAGGGAGACCAAACCCATGATGGAGACCACCCGCAATCTTGCATAAGATCTAATGTGTCCCCTAGCCTTCCAGGTACAACAAGTCATCAAGGAAATCGAGTAAAAGAGATTACAAACCATGGACAACAGAGGGGGATTTCATAATGGCATGCCTTTCCATAATGGGTTTTAGCATGTGCTAATGTCTCCAAGTTCCAAATGGGGTTAACCAAGTATCCCATTAGGTGGTTTCTAGTTCTAAAGGGGATAATATGTCCAAGGTACATCCTTTAAAAGGTGGTGGCATGTGATAAAGAGATGAATGGAGTAGGGAATGAAAAGGGGCAGGCCTAGGCCACATGCTCGGGTACAAGGGTAGCTAGAAAAAGGAAAGCCCACACTTGGGTATATAATGTATAGGAGGGAGCAATCGTGGTACATGAGGTGCCCCCGCCTTCATTTTTTCACCCTTCTTTATATGCCTTGTGCCTTTAATGATTTTTCTTTAAGTAACTGCTCGAGGCTCAAGGGGTAAGAGCATGATGTGGGAGATATAGCAGTGGATACCCCTTTTAAGGTAGGGTGGTTCATTGCCCACCAAGGGTTTGGACAATCATGGGTTCCTAAATGATAAAAGAGGTTCATCTAGGGCCTATAGGAACCAAGGTGATGGCCATGATGATGGGGTAGAGCTCATGTATTAGCTTTTGCCCACATGCTAAATGTGTTTGTCCTGACCATATTTTGCATTTTGTGGTACATTTTCCTATTGAATGTGGCCAATTATGCTTTTACTTTTCTTTTTAGCTGCATCAACCTCTGGGGCACCATTCCAGGCCTAACCCGAGGTGTGGGCAAGGGGAAGGGGAAAGCTAACCCTATGTGGACCCAGTGGAGGAATGTGGACCAAGGTGGAAGAGATAATGAATGGGATTATAATGAGTGGAAAGGGAACAATATATGTGGATGAGGGAGTGGGACCACGCAACCAAAATCAAGGTTTCCCACGAAGTACCATCCCTAAATCCAAAGGGTCAATAAAAGAGATCCCACATGACTAGAATCCAAAGTTAACATCTAAAGGGGTCTAGGGGACAAGAGCACAGACCTACCCCATTCTTTCTGCCGAATCCCCCCATTAATCCATGCCTAGAAGTGTCCATGATAAGCAAACTACAACACTCAATTACCAAATAACAAAGCATAACTTTAGGTTCGGGAGGCCCACCTTCAAACATACGATCATGGCATATGGGTGAGGAACCACATGGCTAGCTCAAGTGGCGGAGAAGTGGCACAATGAGCTAGTCGGTGGTTGCAAGGGGTTACTGGCTGTCAACTAAGGACCATCCTGGAGAAAAAAATTCTCCTAGGGATATCACCCACAAAATGGTGGGTAACATTTGGCTCCAACTGAGACGTGATCTCTCGAAGAAGTGGACGAAGCTACTCGAACAGGAGGTCACAAGAACTCTAGCAATGTCTTGGTTACCGCATAGTTGTCACCTGCACATATCAAAGACTAAACCCATGGGGCAGCATGTTTCTACGGTGTCTTATGATCGCCCATGCTTAGTGTTAGGCCATAAAATCAACAAAAAAATAAATATGCAAATTTTATCATAAAATGCAACTACTCTACTATGAGAAATATCATATGATGTTAGTTCTAGTGAGAAAATGAGCATGCAATGCATCCTACCCTAAGATATAATAAGGCCAATACTAAGTGTAATCATAAATCTAGTGCAACCAACGTATCATCATATCAATATACATATGTCTGCCAGTATGATTACTAATATAGAAAATCCCAAAGCGAATGCGGACACAATTACATGGAGGATGAAGCGAGTGGGTGGTGGGAAAATGTGATTTCCGTTGGAGGTAAAAGGAAACCCTAGGAGAAGGAGAATAGGTCAATCTAGAAGTGTGGGGCTTTCTCTCAAAGTACACAATGGTGGAATGGAAGACTACTCTCAAGAACTCCCTATCACAATCATTATTTATAATATTATGCTTTGTAGATGCCACAAGGTTGTGATGAGAGGGGAACGAAGGGTGAGGGAAAAGAGTGCAACAAATAGGTTGCTCAAGGTGATGGTTACATTGGAGAGGGGGGTCATGGAGTGATCAAAACCCTGAGGGTGTGTCCAAGGAGGTAAAGTATAATCAATGAGGGGCTCTTCCTCGACACTATACTCGGAAGGGAGAAAGGGCTCTCGACTTGAGATTATATGAAAAGGGGTGAGGGAATCACTTGATGAAGACTTAAGATGATGAACAATAGAAAAGGGCAAAGGGGAAGGTAAAGTCTCAACGAGATCCTTTTCCTCAAAATCCAACTCTAGAGGCTCAAGTGATTTGAACATACTCCCGGAATCATAAGGAAGGTAGGTATGAGCAAGGGCCTTATCAATCCTATCATTATTGTTGCCAAAGATAGGGTCTTCCCAAAAAGGACAGTTAATCATCTCCAACTGCTCCTTTTCATGCAAGGGAAAATGATTATTCTCCTTCCCAATGGTATCAATGGATGTGTCCTCATTAATAATGCCTGGGAGAAAGGGAGGACCACTATCAACCTCATCCTCCTTGTCGGTGTCATAAATGGGAGCACGGTCAAATTGAGGACCAATGATTTCCACTTCTCCTTTTCATTGTGGAAGTAATCTCCAATGTCATTTTCCAAGGGACTAATGAGATCATATTTCTCAAGGTTCTCAAAAGAGGAGTCATTGGGAGTAATATCCATGAGAAAGGTAAGGTTGGTCTCAATTTCACTTTCCATAAACTCATCCTTCCCAGCACATGTTCTTTCTTGTTCATTATGTGGACCTAATGAGGACTTATCTTCCTGATCATCACTAAGGTTCTCAAGATTATCTCCAACTTCTTCATCTTGACTAATGAGGCCTTCTCTTCAGAGGGCTTCCTCTAGGATTTCACAAGCAACTTCATTAGATTGGAATTTAGGTCCCTTATACTTTATGAATTTGTTGAGCAACTTGATAAATGATGAAATGCTCTCAGGCTCATATGAGTCGAGCCAACCTTGGTGCTTGTATTCAATAGAACCAATAAATAACTCCATGAGGTTGTCTAGATGAACCACATTAACTTCGAAAGCATGCTTCATAAGTTTTGCTATGTGGTCCAATGTTGTGGATGGATCACCCTTGAATTGTGGCATATTTTGCATAAACTTCCAATCCAAGTTATTCGGGTATCTTGGAACCCATGTGATATCCAAAGCAGGAAACCACTCATGAAGCTTTTTAGAAGCCATTGATCTTTATATATTGATATCGTGGGAGTCCCCAGGGTGAACTAAAATTGCCTTAACAAATGCTTGCTTCAACCTACAAGCATTGACTTTGAAGTTCAATGAAGAACCAAGGCTTCATTCTTCCAATGGAGTCGCCAATAATGATATGCCAATATGTCGTATGGGGGACAAAACACATGTCTCGTGTCCCCGGCAACGGCGCCAAAATGTTACCGCTCAAACTAGCAGGGGTCCTAGAAGGGAATCCCAAAGGGACAATTGCCAGGTCAAGGGAAACAATGGAGAAACAACCCACTGTCACCTCAGCTAAAGCTCCCTACTCTTTACGGACTTTCACTGATGGGAGGAGACCTGGTATGATAAGGATCACAAAGATTAATAGATCAAAGATAGGATGAAGGGTGATCCTAAAAGCCTATTTACAAGAGAGGCTCAAGATTGTGGCTTGCTTGTCTTGGAAGACAATATGGAAGGCTCTCTAGGAAGGGCTTGGGAAGAATTTCAAGGGTTAGGTTTTGAGTATGTGTCTTAGAAAGGAGATCCCTAAGCCCTATAATTCTTGTGGAAACTTGGGTTCCAGGTGATCTTTGAAGAATTAACCTTAATAGTGCATGGGACCACACGAGACCAAGTGGACCCGAGGTTAGATCAAGAGGATAGGATTTAGCAACCAATGATATACTTGACCTAATTAGGTAGGGGAAAGGGATCAAGTTATGGATTTTCAATGAAAGGCAATGCAAGGATCCCAGTGAGGTTTCTAGCCTAAGGGAAACCAAGGGCAAGAATTGGTCTTCAAGATAGGGCTTGCGATATCTCAAGATCCTACCATCAGAATCTCATGAAATTTGGAGGGCTTCTTGAGGACACACGAGCGCAGTTGTTGATAAAAAAATCTAAGTATTTGGGTGGATAGATTGTGAGATAATTGATACCCTAGATGACCTATGCAGGCTAGGCCTATAAAAAGAGGGGAAGGTGAAAAAAATAAGCTTTAAAGTGATCACCAAAGGAAGGCCAATGCTTTTTCCTTTGGGAGAGATGGAGTCATGGAAGATTTAGAGT
Organism: Pinus taeda; assembly: GCA_000404065.3. Lineage (NCBI taxonomy): Eukaryota > Viridiplantae > Streptophyta > Pinopsida > Pinales > Pinaceae > Pinus > Pinus taeda. The sequence goes on along the minus strand of APFE031336157.1, from coordinate 39,035 downwards.
TTGGATTGATTTCCACTTGTAAAGGAGGCCTAAAAGACAATTTCGTTGGGCATTAGGGCTTAATGGAAGTAGCTTCAACGTCATTTATACTTCGTTCAACAATATTTGGTGACTTTTCAAGACAAAGATGTCTCTAGGAACATTCATTCATTCAAACATGGCCCAATCATGATACAACACTATTTAGAGATTTAATATACACAACTTCATTCCAAGAAAAGCAACAAATTAACCCTAGAATAGTAAAAATCCCAATATCATGAATGCAGCAAAATAAAGAATCAAAATAGCATTAATATAGTATTTCCATGTAAGAAGAGTATATTCAATCACCAAGATATGCCAATCATATAAGCTTCAAGACAAAAAAGAATAACCAAACATAGAAATTCATCCATTCATCCAAAAAGTCTCATCCTCAAAAGATAGTGAAAATCTCACAAGAAGATATGATCCAATCCAAGTGATGATACAAAATGAATTCATGTATCTCCTATTTATACACTCATTAGGAGTTTGAATTACCTAATTTGAGCCTACATTAGCCCATCAAATAAAAATAATGTGGAAATAACTAACTTTTGGTGACAAGCCCACCAAACTAGCTCATAAACAAAATAAGAAGCCTCCCAAGAGGTCGAATAATCAATAATGCATGTCGTTGGGCTCTCTAAGAGGCCTGATGAAGTCCATAAGTGCCAAAATGATGAATTGGACTTTCAAAAGTAATGGACAAGGGGTTGGCCCCTTGTTCTCCAAATAATAAACATGTGGTGCTCCCAATGGCTGTGAGGGCACACAAGTAACCTCATGGGTCTCCATGTAAGTCGAAGATGCCTGTAGACCATATGTAAGGGCTCAAATGATGGTGTAAGTGATGCGACATCAGCATACAAGTCCTGGGTCATCTGCCAAGTGCATGGTACAACTGTGGGGTTGGTTGGGCAAAGGTGAACCAGGTACGTCTTCCTCGTCCAATAAGTGAATCTCAAGCAATCTTTGAACATCTCTGGGGATCCATGCAGTGTTGTCTACTGCAATGGAGGCCCATGGCTCTCAACACATGCCCTATATGTGCCAATGTAGCCCTCTCGAGGGTTAGGACCCCGTACAGGAGACCAAACCCAAGATGGAGACCACTTGCAATAATGCATAAAATCCAATGCATCCCCCAGCCTTCCAGTACAACAAGTCATCAAGGAAAACGAGCAAAAGAGCTTACAAACCATGGACAACAAGTGGGGATTTCATAATGGCATGCCCTTCCATAATGAACTTTGGCATGTGCTAATGTCTCCAAGCTCCAAATGGGGTTAACCAAATAGCCCATTAGGTGGTTTCTACTTCTAAATGGGATAATATGTCCAAGGTACATCCTTTAAAAGGTGGTGGCATGTGATAAAGAGATGAATGGAGTAGGGAATGAAAAGGGGCAGCCCTAGGCCACAGGTTGGGGTACAAGGATAGTTAGAAAAAGGGAATCCCACACTAGGGTATATAATGTATAGGAAGGAGCAATTGTGGTACATGAGGAGCCCCGACCTTCATTTTTCACCCTTTTTTATATGTCTTTTGCCTTTTATGATTTTTCTTTAATTAACTACTTGGGACTCAAGGGTTAAGAGCATGATGTGTAAGATATAGCAGTGGATACCCCTTTTAAAGTAGGGTGGTTCATTGCCCACCAAGGGTTGGGACAATCATGTGTTCCTAAATGATAAAAGAGGCTCATCTAGGGCCTGTAAAAACCAAGGTGATGGCCATGATGATGGGTTAGAGCTCATGTATTGGCTTTTGCCCACGTGCTAAATGTGTTTGTCCTTGCCATCTTTTGCATTTTGTGGTAAATTTTCCCCATTGAATGTGGCCAATTATGCTTTTACTTTTATTTTCAACTGCATCAACCTCTGGGGCATCATTGCAAGCCTGACCCAAGGTGTGGGCAAGGGAAAGGGGAAAGTCAACCCTATGTGGACCCAACGGAGGAATGCGAACCAAGGTGGGAGAAATGATTAATGGGGTTATAATGAGTGGAAAGGGGGCAATATATATTAATGAGGGAGTGGGACCATGCAACCAAAATCAAGGTTTCCCATGAAGTACCATCCCTAAAGTCAAAAGGTCAATAAAAGAGATCTCACAAAACTAGAATCCAAGGTTAACATCCAAAGGGGTCTAGGGGACAAGAGCACAGACCTACCCCATTCTTTCCACCGAATTCCCCCATTAATCCATGCCCAGAAGTGTCCATGATAAGCAAACTACAATACTCAATTACCAAATGACAAGGCATACCTTTAGGTTCGGAAAGCCGACCTTCAAACATACAATCATGGCAAATGGATGAGGGACCACATGGCTGGCTCAGGTTGCAGAGAAGTGGCACAACAATCTAGTTGGTGGCTGCAAGGGGTTGCTGCCTGCCAGTTGAGGATCATCTTGGAGAAAAAAATTTCCTAGGGATATCACCCACAAAAGTGGGGTAACAGGGCTACTGCACCAAGTCGCCCCACCTCACTCCTGGAGGTATATCCGCAAACATCGCAAAATCTTCCTCCAACCTGGAGGATGGCCTATCTATCTTAGCATGTGCTACCACCTGGTCCTGCTTCTCCTACTTGTCGTTCTTTCTAAGAGGGCACATGGTACTGTAGTGGCCAAATTCGCCACACCTGAAGCACTTGACCTTAGATAGGTTTTTCTTCTTCTTCTTCTTCTGCTCCCCCTACTCCTTATTGGGACCCCTTGATGCAAGGGCCACATTCTCCTCCTCCTTCACACTCTTGGATCTATTGCTACTGCTGACAATGATGGAGCTCTTTAACAGAGCTCGCCTCAACTCCTCCTGCTGCAAATTGACCCACATCCTATCCCATCTTGGCAAAGTGTCTCGGCCCAATATCCTTTGGACAAACACTTGCCAATCCTCCGAGACATTGTTTAGTGTCAATCGCACTAGCTCTGACTGATGAGACGCTGACCCAACAGCTGCAAGTTGATCTCGGACCTCCTAAATCCTAGTGAGGAAGGGATCTATGCCTTCCCCCTTCTGCATTTTTATGCATCTCAGATTTTCTTCCAGAAACACCTTCTGTTGCTCGGAAGTACCTTGATATAGCATGGAGAGAGCTACCCTGCTTGTACCTTTATCTGCCAAATGTGAGACTATATGGTCTCGAACTCCATCCAAGATCAATCGCTTCAACCTTGCCATCTCCTTCCTTTATTCTTTGAGTTGATCTGCATCCTGGGGAACTACCACCACATTATCTATGTAGGCTTTTAGGCCAATTTATCTATAAGGAAGGACATCTTAGCCTTCCAGATGACATAGTTGGAAGCTCCATCCAACCTATCCTGATCTCTAAAGCCCTATTTTGGCCATCTCTAAATTTGTTGAAAACTTCCTCTTTCCCTCTGCTTGGTTGTTTCTCTACTACTCACATTCCCTCCTGGAATGCGCAAATCTGCTAGCTGCTACTACCAATCTACCTGGAAAAAAAATAAAACTTCTCAGACTCGAAGTTCCCTGAGAGAAATTTTCCCTCTGCTATGTGTGCTTTTCTCTTCCACCTGACACTGGTTCTACTGCTGCAAAACCCTCTGCGTCCAACCAAAGAATCTGCTCAATGAAAAATCGGAGTTGTTGCTGCTCCCTCTAACCACTGGAATCACTAACCCGGGCAACTCGACTTTTCTGCAACCCTGCAACTGAAAATCGAATTCCTGCCCTAGCAATTTGGCATCCCTGTCAATGAACTGTGCAGCCTCTAGGAATTTCGGCCTGCTACTCCCTCTATGCAGCGAAATTATTTCTTTTGCTTCTAAGCTTCCCAACCGATCACTTACGCTCTAATACCATGTGAAAATTTCATCTATCACAACAACTGGAAATTATTTTCCTAATTGTTAATTTATTTAACAATTTATTTGCAATTTGCTACGACAAATACCAAATAATTTACACTGTGTTTTAAACAAACAAATACTGCGGAAGAAAAATAGCACTGGAATTTGAGAAAATCTAGCACACACATAAAAATGAAACCGTTATTTTTGGACAAATGTCCCCAGAAAAACTCAACTTGGGAAAACCGGTGCAATAGATGAGGGTTTTATTTTTATGCAACAGTGAAATATGAATACAATCTATGGATGCCCAACTGGCAATCCAAACAACAAGAAAATACGGCCAAAATTATCTAAGGGAATTTCCCTTCCTCCACAAGCAATCCCAACACAACTCTACCTTAGAAAACTTGTCCTGCTGGACCCTCTGCATTAGCTTATGTGCAGTGCTTGCGCAGACCCTTGGAAGTCTAGCCCGAAACTACCTCTGATGAAGTCATTATGCCTATCTCTGCTGAGTAAATTGATTCTCCATCCCTTTGGAAAACTTTCCCGAACTCTGGAAGCTTAATCGAATTTTCCTCTAGCCAAATTGAATTGCTCTTCTGAAGCAACTGTGCAATCCTTTGCGTTGCCTCACTGGGAATAATTCGACCTCTTGCCGCTGCTTCTCCAGATCTAGAAAACTTCCTCCAAATCACTGTTTTTGCCCCTCACTGACTCTGCTTTGATCTCTAGCTCTTCGGCAACTACTGTTGCTCTTTAGAAATCGATCTGCCAAGGAAATCAAATTGCTAAAGTGTATTCTCCATCATCACATCAATCCCTTCTTATATCTTCCTGTTAGGATTCCAATGGCCAAGTTTAAATCTTAATTGATGGCTTAGATCATTTCTGGATCTATCCATGCTAGTTTTTTGTTGAGAAATTAAGGGCAATGCAATTGCTCTATTTCTCTTTACTATGATAACTGCTTGATATATTATTTTCTTCAGATTTGATTGATATTATTAACATGTAGTGTTATCATCAACCAGCTATTAAAACAAGAAAATCAATCATGCACAAGTACACAAGATATTGGCACCATGCCATGGCAAAAACCTCTCCAAAATCTGAGAGGAAAAACCCTTTGAACTCTTTCTTATAGAATCTTTATTGAGAAGTTACATGACCCAAACATTGACTCAAAAATGCCTTCAACATCAAATGACAATACCTCAAAATATGTACCCAATCATATTGTACAATTCTGCAATGAATGAGCATGACAGTCTGCACCAAACAATTCGAATAGGCTCTTCCAGCCTCGATCTGTCCTCGCATTACATGTAGATGCCTCATACGTTGCTAGAGTGATGATTAGGGCTTGTCTACAAGACTTCAAAAGGTAACAATGTTGACTGTCCAACACAGCAAGGGGAGAAGCCTTTGATTTCAGAACGAATGTATATGCGAAAAGGGAGTTAGGGCTCTCCTAGCCCTACGATACCCTCGCACCTTTCAACATCAGTCTCCTTCTTGTATTTGCGGCTATAACAGCCCTTCAAACCAACCATACAGTTAAGTAATGCAAGACCCTAACCCAGATCTGAATGCTGTGAGGAGGAGCAGGTTCGTTGGTGACTTCGCATGAGGGGACAGACTTCCTCACTTGCTGCAGTTACCCTTCCTTTCTTCGACCTTAATGCTACTGCTCTTCTTCGTGAGAGAGATGGAATGAATTGCATTTTCGGAGGAGCCAAATGCAGCCTATATATAGGCTTTCCCTCTCATCCATTGAGCCAACGTGAGCCTAGATTAGGCCGACACGTCCCTTTGATTAATTAGTTTGGCCGATGTGAATCTAGAAGGCTTCCATAGTCTTCCTTTGAGCGGTTTTCTTGAGTAAATCTGTGGGTACACATTTGAGTATTCCTTTGATGATCTAGAAGGACTTACATTCATTTCATTTATGTAATAATACATTCACTGTCTTCATTTTTACATGATTTGTCTTGAGCTCTTAATTAGAGCAAAAATAATTCTTTTAATACAAAAATATATTAATGCAAAAACTTGACATAATGAAGACCGAACCTAGTTCCACTATTTTCAACATTTCTAGACTATTCTTACCTTGACTTAATTAATCCTGATTAATTAACCAGTTTTCCTAAGCTTAGACTAAGGAAACATTAAAAAAAGGTTAATAATCTAATAATTCATCTCTAGGTGGAATTTCTAGAAACGATTTCTGGGTTTTGGAGATCTCATGCATTCTAGCCTCTCCACCAAATTTTGTAGCTAGAACACATCCGACGTTACAGAAACTAACATTTACCCTTACCTAGAAAAAAATTACATGAATCAAATACGTCTAACATGTAACACATGCTACTACAGATTGGAATCAGAGCCATACAGAGCTAGTTCACTGTTGCAGACTCCTTTATGTGTGTGTAAAGGCTTTTACATGGTTGTCTTCCATTTGGGCAAACCAAATCATAAATGTGCCTTTTGGTGTTTGCTTCTGATGCTCATCCTGATTCTAAAAATTGTACAAAGTACTCTCTAGGATGCCCTAATTGACAGGAAGCAGGCTTTTAACTGACAGGAAGGCAAGCCTATTGTACTTTTCCACTTTGGGACAATTGAAGCATATTCTATAGGAACCAAGATAAACCATGCTACACTGAAAATAAGGTTCCAGTTCTTGCACACAAGATACAGATTGTGAATAACATTTCTAAGAAATGGTATCAAAGTCACTGCACCATGGTACTCTGTGTTTGTTCCTAGCACGCCACAGGTGCGACATCAACATTATACTTGCAGATGACAACTGCAGGGAATTGAACACATAAACTATTAACAGATGGCACCTGGCAAACGCCAACAATTTGAGAGATTACCTTGTTTTTCTACGAGAAGGCTTGGTGACAAATATTATGAAAACAAATAAGAATGCTTATCTGGAAATTTTCAGCAAATCTGCCCCCAAGCTTACTTAAAGTGGCAAAGAGCTATATTACCAGAAATGAGAAACACATACAAAACAAGAAGTGGGTTCAGAACAGGAAAAGGAAATTCACAGCTTTTGCTATACGAAACATTTTAGAGGTTTTTTTTAACATATGCAAGAAAAATTAAACTATCAACAGTCATCATTCAAATTCCTAAAATAAAAATAATAAAAATAAAAAGTGATATCATGTTCATATTCATAACAAAAACCCAGTAATCCTCAATAGCATGTTTCATGGTCATAACAAAAATTTCAAAGTTTTCAACAATGCAAAGGTCAAAATGCTCACTGTTCAGTTCATAAAGGACAAATAACTTAATGAATATTCATATTCCATCTCATCCATTAGCTCCTCTTAAGTGAAAGTCAACTCATCGTCACCATCATCGTAACAATCAAGATAATCCCATATCCTAGTGAATCAACAAAGTAGTCTACCATGTCACACCTATAAACCCCCTCATTTTGGCTATACTTGTAATAAAGGCATGCACAACCCTTTAATCTTGTTGCCCCACTTGGGCCACTGTATGAATGAGTGGACTGTATAGCAACCCACATCCTGCTTTCAAAAACCCTTTTGCATTCTCGTATAATTTTAAATGGAGTCTGGTTTGTCTATGTCATTTGGTTGGCCAGGGGGGGTCATATGTTTTGTTATGTTGATACTTAAGTACTTGGGCTTCCTGCCATTAAAATGGATGGCACAATGTGAACAATACACAAATTTGAAACCTTTCAAAGCCAACCTCTAGCAAAGAAATTCAAAATATATATACTGTAGAGTCTGATGCAGTCCAAAATCCTCAAGCTAGAGTCCAAAGCTCCAACGGTGCAAAAATATATGATGCGGCCTCTCAGTTCCTACAGTCCTAAGCGCAGAGTTTCTCCTTGCTCCCACAACTCAGTTTTGCAGGAAAGGATGGCACAAATGAGGTAGTTTTATCCTTATAGAGAAAACCTTTGGGGTTTGCTTCTTTCCCCCTCAGCAATATACTTGCATATTTTTTCAAAAAAAATCAATCATTGTAAACAGGGGCCTCATTCGTTGGTAAATATAGGGTTTTGCTATTCCCCCCATCAAGGTTCAAATCCCTCCAGAGACAAGTTAGCCCCTTGTGTGCCAGTAGCAGTGCTGCTTGCAATACCAGAAACATTCATTTAAAAAGAAAGACTTTTCTCCTATTTTTTGGTTTATTCTAGGGTTTTTTATATTAGTCCTTTCTCACAGGCCAGGTTCCTGCAAGAAAATGGCAGTAAAAATACTGTTTTTTTTCTCAAGATATGGGTTTGTGATCAAGAAGAGGAAATTAATGCCAGAAATGGGTTTCCGGAATGGTATTAGTTATGGAACAAGTTTCTTCTAGAAACGACCTGCTCAGCTGTGGTTTCTGGTAATATTGGTAGAAATCAAATTACTTTGGCCAGGTTAGGAAGGTTAAAATTCTATAGAAGACATATTGATCTTACTGACCAAATGAAACGTAAAGAAAATAGCAAGTTATATTGAACCTACGGGATACCTCTGTGATCTGTCAATTCAACTGGAAAATTAATTTCAGTAGTATAGCTAGTTGAGGGGCATATAGAAACAACAATATTAAATTTTAGTGTTCTGGAAGGCTAGGAAGCCAATTACATAAAAAAAAAGGGCGGTCGAACAAACATCTAAGCTGGAATATAGGGGGAATCATTCCTAGTTGACCACACTAACTGAGCATGCTCTGTCTCCATACTCAAACCAGTCCAACTCTTGGCATTTGGCCAATACTGGGTGCATGACTTCAAAGAAGGCGATATCCTGCCGTAAAATGGCAAATGCAATTGACAAGCCATTAGACCAAATTCACACAGCCTGCTGCATTTTTTACAGAATTAAAGTGGGGACTGATAACAATTATTCTAATCTAAAGGCTTATGTATAAACACCCACATGGCAACATCAATTCAGACTTATAAAACCTGAAATCAGAGTTATTCATTAAACACCATCAAGATCAAATTTCTGATATCATAGATAAGCATTGTTTAAATTCCAAGAACAATATTGCATATCAAGTAGATGATTGTAATTGTAAATCAAATTAAAAACGGTGAAAAACAATCCTAGCATTAATTACAGGTCAACAGTACAGTTGTATGGTAACTTACATGTCAAGTTCCTTGAGGCCGAAAGCCCCGTGAACGAGTCTTGCCAGAGAATTGTCATCCATTTTCCATCCTGCAAAGCTCAGCTTATCTCTCCGAGCCAGAGACTGTTTCACGGCTTCCCTCCATTTCCTGCATACGATGCTTACCCTGCAAACAGCAATGTAATTCACAAACCTTAATTTTAAAATAAAAGCAAAAAAACAAATGATACTTATAAACAACTATCAACCAGCGATAGCATGCCCAGCAATCAATTAGGTCCACGAAGCAAGAACCGTAATTGAACTCGGCAATTGGCAGAGGAATACTTTGCATAATGATCCAATGAACTGAATTTTCATGGCTTAAGCCTTTGAATGTAATCGAGAAATAAGAAAGCACCAGTGGGCACATAGAAAGAACCATATTGAAAACCGAGAGAGCAATCTTTTGACTCAATTTAAAAAAACAAAGTGATACAACTAGAATTGCAGAGGAGATAAAGAAAAGGATAATCTTACTGAGCCAAGTCCTTGAATGATGATAATGAGAGGAAGCAGTGAGCAAGAGCATCCACAGGAAGAACCTCAATTGCAGAGACCTCCACCTGGTCCTCCATGTCCCCAAACAAAATCACCACTGTGTCTTCGATTCTCTATTAAATTTTCCTCTTTATTGCATTGAACTCTCGTCCAGACAAGTATGTATAAATTATGAGCTCATGATCTCGTCATTTCTCGCTCTTTTTCTTTATCCCCAAAGAAAAAGAAAATCATTTATCATTCGTTTTGCATACACCCAAAAATCTGGGACCCTCATACTTGTTTAGTTTTACATGCCAACGACACATAATGATACCATCACACTTACGGGATGGATGGATCATGGAACTGATCACACGGCTATTGCTTTTCGATTATATTATTTTTCAGTGCTGAGTTGGTCAACCCCATTTTCAAAACCACTCAACTCCACGCTTGTACAAAGCCCAACCGTCAAAAGTGACTCCATTCAGGGTTATCAAGCACTTCCGTGTTTCTTTTTAACTAGTTTTTTATAGTAAGTTATTATAATTTTAATTAATTT
>APFE031336157.1:10426-27960 GCA_000404065.3 Pinus taeda | reverse complement strand
GATAATGGATTTGAAACCCGTAATGAATTTGAAACCCGTAGGTATCTTACTTGCTTAATAATGGTAATGATAGAAAATCAAACCAGATCAGGCGACCGCCAATAAACATTATACAAATATTTTTAAAAACATCCTTAAGTCACCGAAATATAAATTATTTATTTATTTATTGAAAAATAAAATAATAGTAACATAACTATTTATTATTACATCAATTCCAATATAACATGAAATGGATACCTTTTAGGTGAAGTTGGAAGGTGGACAAATAAAAATTTTAACGCATGTGCCTAAACTTTTCATGAGTCATAGAAAATTAGAGAGGTAAGGTACTTTAATCATTGTTTGATTTAATTATTATTTAGTTTGCAACATGGATGGATATATTCTTATGATATTTTTCATATTTTTTAATTTGTATTTCAAAATCGTTAAATTGCAACTTTACCTAAAATGTTTAATGAATGACTTCGTTTACAATACTCGTGTTAGAATCTTTGAGATAGGGTTCCATGTTGACCAAAGTGAATCTATATTTTTTTATACGTGAATAGAATCAAAAGCAAGGTTGTTGAATCATATAAAATTATATATATATATATATATATTTAAGGTCTATGCGTTAGAAGACTAAATAAGGTTGTTGAATCATATAAAAATATATGTATGTGTTAGCCACTAGAAAATGAGACTGTATATTTTATTTATCTAAAAATGTTATCATCAGATTCTAAAATGTAATGATTAAATTGATATGTTTAATAATTTAAGTGGTTCATGGATATTTTTTAATTTAAAATTTTGAAAAAAGAAATATAAACTATATATTATTAATTAATTAGATTAATGAAATTGAAAATATTAAAACATTAAAAAAAAATTTTAAAAATAATTTTTGATCAACATTATTATTCAATTTAGAAAATAAACAAATTAAAAAGATATAAAAATTTAAAATGTTTAATCTTCTTTATGGAATCCTTTTAATTATTGAGATTTATATTTAGTTTAAAAAAAAAAAATTATTTCTATACATTATAATTATTGTTATGATATATTATATTAAAAATAAAGTAATCATTTTTAAATACATAATATTAAAATAAAGTAATCAATTTTAAATACATGATAGCTCAACTTATTAGTTCCCAAATTAGACAAGTATTTATAGATCTCACCTCGTGTTATCGACTTCACTTTAAATTTCAGACAAGATAAACATTTATAGATCACCCTTTGTATTGTTGGCCTTTTTTCAAATTAAGATTTTTTTTTTTTAGATTTTAGGGCTAAACATACTTACAATGTCATTTTTATCCATTTGACCATTCTTGATTTTTATTTTATTTGTTAAAAAGTTTAGCAAGTTAAAATGGATAACTAAAAGTTAAACAGAAATTAAAAGGTTTGGAAGATAAAAATTGATCAACAATGAGAATAAAGGACATGATCTCTTCAAATCATACACCATTTTAAGATGCAGATGTAAGCAAGTTACATATATCTCTAGTTTAAGAATTTAACTAAACAACCCCTATAAATCTCGAAGAAAATGGGAAATTTTTATATTGCCAAAAAGAACATAATTAATAAATGATATAATGGTGATTAGCTTTTGGTTTTTTGTCATCAATTGTTTCAATATTATCAAATGGTTTTCAACGAAGAAATAGAGAATGTCATATAATCAATTACACTTCTACCTTTTTAGTAAATGCAAGTTGTAAGTTGAGAGTGAAGCTGGTGATCTAATGGATTAGAAATTACTCAATCATTAAAATAGATCATCTTAAGAATCTTAGTGCCATATTCATGTAGTTCTTGTGGCTTCCAAATCAAAGTCGTAAATCAAAATGCTAAAAAAAACACGAAACTGTAAAGACATTAATTTAAAGAAACAATTTACGCAGAGTTTGTTATAAAAAAACTACAACAAAAAATTTCACCAATAATCACTACAACTTCATGAACCAATGATTAATTCTCTTGGGATTCATTACATTCACAAAGGCTAAGCATAGTTCTCTAGATAACCACAACAACAAACACTATAGAAACCCAAATTAAAAGTGAGTCATCCCTTTGTTCATTCACAAACTTCATATATATGCTTATGCTTATTGGATCTTATCCTTCAGTAACCCTAATTGTTCAAATTCAAAACATGGCCCTTCATATTCCATGATTTATAAAAATTCATTAAAAATGTCAAGTTTACATCAATTTCTAAAAATTTCCAACCCAAACGTTAAAACTAGAGTACAAATATGGGTGAAGAGACTAAGAAAGATAGACACTAATATTCATACAAATGTCCCCATAAAATTTTGATATATTATGTTTTATATTTTTGCATTACCCACAAAACTGGTATCTTAAATTTTCCAAATTCAACTCCATTTGCTCACATCAAACTTACTAAGTCAACAACTTATGTGTTTTCTACTGAAATTGACCAAAATTATCTTCCTTCGATGAATGTAATCCCAAGTTTCATTCATTGGCCAATTCAAATTGTAAAATGTGTATTTTATCATTTGCCATCTTTTAGATTTCCATATTTTCAATTTGAACTTAATATTGTTGTTGTATAAAAATACTCAATCGCTACTGTTTTTTTACAAAATGTCTAAAAGGTCTATAAGGCTTTACCAAAACACACTAAGTATTTTTCATGCATGAAACAAGGAAACAATCGACATTTATAGGTAGTTTCCCATGCTTGGAGCAAAACCCATTTTTTAGGTTTTAAACGCGCACAATTTGCCTAGAAAATTGCATTCTAACATTGTTTTTGACACTTCCAAGAATTGTGCACCATCATCATTAAAATGCACATTAAGGCCAAGATAAAGTTTCAAATCAAGTTTTAAAACATTATTTTCCCTCTATTTAATTATCTACAGACCCTTTTCACATTTTTCCATGACCCCATTTCTAATTTTACAGCACTTAAAATAAAATTGCCCTTATTTTCACAATTCAAGGAAATGCATGTCTATTGGAAATGAAAAGGGGTGAATCATCGTTTAGTCAATTAACCAATTTTTAACCATTAAAAAAAAAAAAAAAAATCATCTTAGATTGAACACATGAACATATAAGATTTATAACTAGAAGAAAATCCCTTTCAACTTTTCTTAATATATAAAGAGTACAATTAAGTTTATCAGTGCCAATTGAAACTAGGCACCAACCTACAAGAGACACCAATCCCCCAATTGAGCACCAACTTAGTGAATTGGTGGGCACCAGCCCACAAGAGACAATAATCCCCTAGTTGAACACTGACATAGAAAAAATCATGGGTAGAAACCTAGCTCTAAGCTGCACTTTGGATCTGTGCTTAATATTTTGTTTCTTAACAATTTATTTTATCTCAACTATTAGTCACTTCGCCATGCAATCTTCAAATTTACACACATTAACTCTAACCACAACCACCTGTACTTGACATTTCTTCTTCTTCAAATATTCTCAGTGCATCTTGGTCTATACAAGCACAAATACATTCTCCAACAAATATAGCCCTTTGTCACAGATATGCAACTATAGTTGTTTGGGGGCTCTGCCTACTCAACAGAGTTTGTTCCTTGTGCAAGGGTGCTCTTGGCTTGTACACAAAACACCTGCTTCACATTGTACCTCACAAAACATACTATGTTTGTGTTCAATATTATTATGTTGCTCTGCAAATACATACACCTCACCTCCAAATCAGAGCATTCATATCATGTTCTCTAACTAGATTTGCAAGTGTTGTTGATCAATTCCATATCTGTGTTAGACAGCTAATCCTTGGGATTAGGACTGGGTTAGTTTGTGTTATGGTGAGTGGTTATTAGAGTCCAAGAACACCCAGAAATTGAATCAACGTTTCATTATGTATTTATATGTACATTGTGTACAACATTCTTTGAGATCAATATTAATATATGTTTGAGTTTGGTTTCCAAATTGTTGTATATCAGTGGTATCAAAGTGGAGGTTTATATAACTTGTTGAATAAGTTAGAGCCACAAGTTTTGTAGCCTTCCTTCCAGAACATATTCATTGTGCGCTTAGCTGAAGCTTGATCTCAAGCTTGTTCGTTGTCATCATATGTGCATTGATCAAAGGTTTTGATATTTTTGCAATCAGTTTAAAAAAAGAGAGATGTGAGAGTGTCGTGTAAAAGCATTATGGATGAGATCAAGATCCAAGAAAGATGTCACTTTGTGTGGTATGCCTTGTTCCGCTCTTGCGTGGAGTTTCAAGAAAGATGAATAGGCAATGTTTTTATAATGCCCAATTATTTTGTGCACTTTATATCCTTAATGTTCGTTGATATCGAAGACAATTGTTAATGCATCTCAAATGCAACACAATGGTCACTTTCAGTTTTCATTGTGGATTCTTTTAACCATGTGATGCTCCACTAACTTTAACAATACTTCTGCGTTTTCTTATTAATGCTAGTGACTGGAAGGAAATCAGTGTTGCCACTCTAGGAAGATTAATGATATTGTGAAGCCTTAGGGATCATTTAAGTTTGATATTCACCCATTGTAAGAATGTGAATGTGGTTGTTCCCAATGTATTTGAACATGATTTCTCCCAATGTGTTCATCTTTTTGACCCTCCATCCTCTAGCGCGACATTTAGCGAGCACTCCAGAGCGTAGGCATGTGTTCGTAGCTATGATATTTTATCCTAACAATAGGTCCTTCCCTGTCTACAGTGCTTTAAATCACAAATAGTATGACGTTCAACTCCTTGGTTGATTAGTCATGAATCTTGCATCATGTCCAACCAGCAATTAGATTATACCTTTATATTGAAAAAGAGTGTCCCTTCATTAGCTTACGCTTCTTCTTTCACAACTAGTCACAGTGCTCGATACCGCCATTTTAGTGTATTTCTTTATTACAGTGACTACTTCTTTAAAGATTCAATGATGTTATGGTTCGATCAATCTGAAGTTTAAATGTTGGATAAATTTGATGTCAAAAATTGAAAGATTACATATGAATATATATTAGAGAATTGAGTTGATTTACCTTGAATTTATACTCAACATTGAAATCATGGAGTTTAGGAAGGCGCAAAGAAGTGATTAGCTGTTAAAGGCGGAGATTTTGAACGAATTTGTTGTGACTATTATGTGTTGATATTTTCGATGTGAGTCTACAAGCTTGAAAATCATTGATGTCATTTACTTTCTTGCTTAGTGAAATCAAAGTTTTTTTGTGTTGAATAGATTGCATTATGCAGAGTATGGTTGTTGCAGCAGAATTGTGCTCCTATAACAACATTTTTGTAGAACTTCTAGAGGGCAATTGATTGAAAGAATTACAAAGGAAATGGTGCCCAGTCATTTCTATTGGAGGCTTCTGAATTTTTTATATTTTATTTGTCAAATTTGACTACAAATTATCTTTTATATTATATTCTAAGGGGGAGCTAACAACTTTTTCAAAGTTTGCAATTTTTCTTTGATGGGATACTGGAAATGGCGTGGAAATGTTGGTGATGAAAATGGAATTTGTTACAAAGAGTCTTTTGAACCATTTTTGAAGTAAATTATTTTATCTGGTAGCATTGGTGAAAGTCTTTTTTGGAAAAAATGGAGAAAATAATGATTTGATAAAGTTATTAAATACTCTAATGATATCTAATGTTCATAATAGTGTCCAAATCACCAAAGACATGCTCTCTGACATCCAAACATCTTTGCAAAATTCTCAAGAGATGATTGAATTTCTCCCAATAGAGTCTTAGTTACAAAGAGAAGAACTACATGAAATACAAAAGAAGAATTCTAAGCATGATCATCAATCACATAATGATCAGAGTAATGAAGTGATTTCAATAGAAATTGGATGCAATAGGAAGTCACGCAAGGGTATGTAAGAGTCATTTACCTATAGATGTGCAACCTATCGTTCCCAAAACATTAATAAAAGTGTGGGACGAAATTTCGCATAACAAACACAAAACTGATTTGGGATATAACAAGGATGTCCTGGATGTATCTTTTCATATCACTGATTTTTCTAAACCTATACAATTTTGTAGTGTTGGATTTTTGGATGGTGTTATTCCAAAACAAATTGATCGATGTCAACAGTGTAATAGAGTTGGACATGTGAAAGTTTGGTGTTTTTATCTTCACCCGTGTGAGCATTGTGGAAAGCACAATCACCATTCAAATAGGTGTTCCAAAAAGAAGACTACTTCAAGAGAGAAACTAAATTTTGGATGGATTGCTTCTTGGGATTGGTCCTGAACAACCAAGAATATTTATATATCATACTGCAGGATATGTTTGAGAGTGTTAAGCAACCGTGCAGTGAAGACTTCAACTTCTCACCCTGTATCCCACAAAGGGCAACTTGATGGAATTGATGGTCTTCTATAGGTTCAAAGATTTGTCAAGCGAGCCTGAGACAAAGATCAGAATTTTGTTGCTACAATCTGAAGTATGAGTTCATATTCAGAGTTGTAGACAATGTTTTTTATTTATTCTCTATGAGAATGAGCATGATTGCATGCTTTTGGCATGTTGTTTCGATTAATCTAAGAATTGCTATGAAGGTTCCATACGTGGGTATCGTTTGTGTTTTTATCTTAAAAGCCACCATCCTTTGTTTGTGGTCATGCTTAAAAACCATTTATGATAGACATTGAGTTGTTGGATGAGATGCATTTATGCATTTTTAGCTCTCATTATTAGACTTTGATAAATCCCTTCGAATTAAAGCGGGAATGTTAGACAACTAATCCTCAGGATTAAGGTTGGGTTAGTTTGTGTTATGGTGAGTAGTTATTAGAGTCCAAGAAGACCCAGAAACTGAATCAACAGTTTCTTTATGTATTTATATGTACATTATGTACATCATTCTTTGAGATCAAAAATTAATATATGTTTGAGTTTGGTTTCCAATTTGTTGTCTAACAATTTGTCATCTGTTCCAATTGGAGCTTTTTCTTCAAGGAATTGGATGTTTTTACTGCTTGAAACACTAGCTTGGATAAATCGAATTTGCTTGCCTCATATTCCTTTGCTTTCTACTTCAAAATACTTTGCTTCAACAAAAGATAACTTGTATTTGACTTCTTCACACACACACACACACACACACACACACACACACACACACACACACACACATACACACACACATATATATATACAAGTCTAGGTGAATTTTGGAGTAGAGGTATCATTTCAACTTAGAGTCAAGTTATCATCTCGCTTGAAAAATTTATTAAAACCTTAACAAATAGTGAGGCCGACCTAATTGCTAAATAACTCAATCATATTCAATGGAATTGTGCCAAGTGGAATCAATTTCCTAGGTTTCTTCATTCACAAAAAGTAGACAAAAATTGGTTACCAGCAATGTTCTAGCAACATTCATGTTCAAAACAACACCAAAACCATTTGCAATAACGTCCTCGACCAATAGACGATTTTTTTCCATTTAGAACATAATATATTATGGCTTTGGGGGAACACAACGAACCTTCATTTTGTAGGCGACTTAAGAGAAATATGTTTTGAGTATAAAAACATGCTTCAATTCTGGGAGAAGGAAGGGTTAGTAGGTTTGGCTTTGGTATGGAAACACCAACGTTCATGACAATAATAGTATAATTCAACACCAATCCATTATTTTCCCTCCTTACGATTGTTTTTTAATATCCACCTAACATACATTTGTCATGTGCCTTGATATACTAGATCTGGATCAATAGAACAATCTTCATTTGATGAATTTAACCCGTCCTACTTAATCCCGACACATGGTATTTTAACATTTGTTTTTGGCAATAATATTTCATGTAGTTTTTGCTCATTGCTCATGATGGCTTTATTTTCCATGTTACCATAACATTGTGTAAAATGTTTAAGACTTTTGTCTATGCAATCATTGGCATCAATGTCAACTTCTCAACCATTTGACTTTGACCATGTTTGTCTTTGACCATTGTTGGTCCTTGCTTTGACATCAATGAAAACATGTAAAAAGTATTCCCCTTTGATTGATGGCAACACACATGTAATAAATACCCTTGTAGTAATGCTCCTCCTATCGTCATGCTTCTTTATCTTTCTCTTCCCCTTTAACATAAATGGAAAAGGGTAACTCCCCCCGACACTGTCTCTCCCCTTGGCTACACATTTACAACACTTTTGAAATGTGCTCCCCCATTTATTTCTATCATTGTAACCTTCTCGAGCTCCCTAAGGCTTATGCTTCAAATGTTTATCTCTCTTGTCATATAGATTCATGCTAGGTCACCAACATTTTTATTATCAGCATCACTATAGAAAACATGTTCAATGATCATCTTCTTAGAAACCACATATGAAAAGTAGAAACTAACACTTCACTTTTCTCAATCATGCTATCATCGTTTATAAGGGCTTTCTTATATCAAAGACAACTTTGCATGAACAACTTCTTTTCTTTTCTTAGGGCATATTCAACATAATCCATCTTCATCATATAAGGTCATAACCTTCAAATGCTTGTGAAGATAATATTTCGGTGTTGTTCCATCTTTAAGAAGTGCAAGAAAAACATCAATCAAATATTATACACAGAAACCATCTATTATAGGAGCATTATAATCTAATGATGGTAAAATTTCACAGTGTACTGCAAATAGTTCCAATGAGGCAAATAATTTTGGAGATTTTGATGTGTGTGCAGGTACACAATGAATAATAATTCCGGATCGTATCAAAAAAAATAGAAGATTATTTAATTCATTATTTACAGTCCTTTGCACAAGTCCCATTATATCTTGCAACAAACATAAACTAAATGATTGGTTCTACCAGCTATAGAATTCTATAGTGTGATGATTTAATATTGATATGGGAAAGTCTCAATCAAGATATTAGTATACAAATGATGCTTAAAGATCACCTATTTTGCATCCCTTGGTAAGGGAAATGGTTGTACTTGTAGCTGGTTTGGATTTTGAGGAACCATCCTCTACTTAACATCATTGTTCAAACCATATGTTACATGAAATAAAAGATACAATCGAGTGCAAGCATGAGAGATCTTGCTTGACATCTTGGAGATTGAGCTTCGTGGAAAATCCAATCATATGGTTAAATATATTTTTTGCAACAAATGTTCAAACTACTCTGGCCCAAATCAAGTATTCCAAAATAACCTCATTATGCTGAAGGCACCTTCATAAGAGTTGTTTCCTTTGTTATTTGTTCAAAGACAAAATCTTCCTCTTCAAATAGATGTGCTTGAATCATCTTACAAGATGAAAAGCACAAGTTCACACACACACACACACAAGTCCATGTGAATTTTGGATATGTCCAATCATTTCAATTTAGATCCAAATTCACTTGAAAAGTTTGTTAAAACCTTAACAAATAGTGATGTTGACCTATTAGCTAAATTTTTCAATTGTAGCCAAAGGAATTGTGTCGAGTGGAATCAACTTCCTATGTTCTTCATTCACAAAAAGTAGACAAAAATCGGTTACCAACAATGTTCTAGCAACATTCATGTTATAAAAAACACCATGGCCCTCTACGATAACATCCTCAACCTGTTGAAGAATGTAACTAGTATCGGTCTTCGTAATTATATTTGAAAAAAAGGAAAGGAAAATATATTTATAAAAGAAAAATGATTTATTAGCACGGGTTTCATGCTTTATTTATTTTATTTCTAGGTCAAAGCCTCTATTGTAGGATTCTAGGGTTTTTGTCTTGAGTCATAGTCCTTGTGATTATCTAATAGATCCTTCTTGGGCTTTGTATATCAAGAAAGAAAAATATTTTGATGTAAATTGAGTCAAATAAGCCTCCTCCACCAAGTCGGCCTTACTAAGGACAACTCGGCCTCAAAGGGAGCCATAAACCACTATATATAGGCAGCAACTTGACCTCATTTGGAGCACAATACAGGTAAATTTGATTTGTAGTTGCTAAAGGAGAAAAATGAGAGTTAAATACCTAAGAAGAATGAGAAAACCCTAGCAAAGGAGAATGAGACACTTGTCAAGCAAGAAGAAGCTGAATTTCTCTCTTTTCTGCCCCACATGCGAATTTCTGGCTAGTTGCAGGAGGGTCGAAATTTCATATCTGCAGTAAGGCCAAAATTCTGGGAGTTGGAGGGCCGAAATTATGTGTTGTAGTTGGATCGAAGTTGTTTAACTAGAAGAGACTACTAAAGTTCGGATAATCATTCTGGGAGGTTGACTTGGTGGAGTGAGGGAAGTCTTTTAGTCTAGTCTAAGGTATTGGATTATCTCAGTTTGATTTGAATATAATAGTGGAAGAGTTTGACTATATTTTCCCCTTCTAAGAGTTTTTACCCCTAGTTGAGTGCATATATCGGGTGTCATTGGTCTTCATATTTTGATTTGATGATTTCTTGATGAGAAGAAGATAAAATAAGAATATAAAGAAGTTTAATAAGAATACAAGAATATCACAAGTAATTATCAACATAAGAAAATATTTCTACCTTTTTTATTTTCTAACGGGGTATTAGAGCTAAGGTGAAGAGAAGGAAAAAGGCAGCTTGAATATCTATTGAAAGAAGGGTAAACAAAAGGTTTCAAGGAAGACCATAAGGAGAAGGACAATATAACAATTTTGAAGAGGAAGGCCTACAATCTATATCAAGAAAGGGAAATACTATAAAATATATGTCATCTTCAATGAAGGAAGAAAACAAACTAGAAGGAGCCACCAACTATAAATATTGGGAGAAAAGGATAGATCTCATCCTTGCAAAGCACCGAGTATTGGATTTTGTACTAGGAAAATTCAAGGAACCCTCAGATGATGCAGGAAAAGAAAAATACAAGGAAACATATATTTTGGCCATGAATCTAATTTTAGATGGAATCAAGGATAAATTAATCCCCTACATATCCAACATATATATTGAAAAAGGAATGTATGAAAATATATCCAAACTATTTACCATCAAGAACATTAGACAAATTTCTAGTCTCAAGAATGAACTGAGAACAATAAATATGATAAAAGATGATACCATATCTTCTTATTTTGTAAGGATATTTTGAATAAGATATGAGCTCCAAGTCATTGATGAAGTGGTACTAGATAAAGAACTGGTGATTGCAGAACTACTAGGTCTACCAAAATCATGGAGTGCCTTTGCATAAGAAATTAGTAGTTGGAAATAAACATCATCCTTTGAAGATATGTGGAATGCATGCAGTCAAGAAGAAGCTTGTGTCTCATTAGCAAATAATAAGAAGGAAGATGAAGAGAACAACACAACCAATGCATATTCTGCTTAGTACAAGAAAAAGGGAGGAAACAAGAAGTTTAAAGGACCAAAGAATAAAATTAACCTATCCAAAATTAATGCTTTCATTGTCATAGTATGGGGCACTACAAGAATCAATGTCCTGAAAATCCAAGGAACAAGAAAAGAGAAAGAGAACATGCAACAATTGTTGATGAACCTCCACTTAAGAAGAACAAGGTTGAATAGTCCAAAGTCAAAGACTTATATTATTAAGTATTTCTCTTGCATATCCTTCTTCTCACAACATGGACTACTATTTTAAGCTTTTGTAAAGTTTTCTTTTATGTTTTTATTTCTAGAATTCATATATTTAATATGTCTTGTTATAAATTCTTGAATAGTTTTGATAAGTTGTAGGTATCCCTCGGAAAGATTGAATTGATGTCAATCGAGAGGGAGCCTCCACCATTTTACCAAAGATAAGTATCATGTTCTTTGTTTCCTCTTTCATGTTTCGATCTCTCTATATATCTAGATTTTTTTGTATTGCATACTCAAAATCCTTTCTTTGTATTTTCCTTGAAAGAAAAGCTTGCAGGAATATACACGGATTGTGGAGGAAACTTCATGGAAAGATTTGTATCATGAATATAATCTCTACAAGGTTTGTTAAAGAACAACTCAAGGTATGTTTGAATTGTTTAAGATCTTCTTCTTATAAGAAGGTATAATTATTCTTCATTTTAAATTTGATTTATATTACTAACTCTCTTATGTCTATGGTTTTGAATCATAAGGATTCTTGTTAAGGTAATTGATATTTATCTTGAATCCACCCTAATTACACTCTCTCTTGATGTTTGCTCATTTTCGTGAAGCCCTAACTTTTAGCGTTCACTATAAAATCCTAGCCTTTTGATGCTTAGGGTATGTTAATAATGAAACCCTAGTCTAATTAGGGTTTGTTGATAAAGTCTATAACTCATTAAGAAATCATACTCTCTTGATGTCTAAAGTTTTGGTAATGTTTTAAGGGTTTGTTATTAATGTCTAGGTTATATGATGAAACCCTATATTTTTAGTGTTTATGAATTAGGGTTTATGAAATAACCCTTTTAATAATTAAATTAAGGTCCTTGTAATAAAACCCTAGGTGTCTGCCCTTTCGTATGATTGAAACCCTAGTCTGGTTAAAATTATTGTATATCTAATTTTGGAATTTTATGTTTGTATCTAGGGTTTACCATAATAATAAAAAAACCTAGTAAAAGATTGATATAAAGTTTCTAGGGATTAATAATGAAACCCTAGAAATGAAATGATAAAATGCTAACTCGTTTATTGATATTTATGATTTAGTCTAGGATTTGTGACAAAACGCTAGTAGAGTTTGACATAAAATTCTAGGGCATAATATTGTGAATACTATGATTGGATTTCTAACTTGGTTTAGATAATATCTAAGGCTTTAAGTCTTGTAGATGGAATCTAGGGTTTGCGACAAAACCCTAGAAAAGTTGTTGAAGTATTGAATATAAGAGATGTAATTTTTGTTAATTGTGAGCCTAACTAGGTTTAGGTTTTGGATACCTAAAGCTTAATTTTTTTTATTATAATAACATGCTAACCCTATTTTGATAAAGTTAACTTCATGCTCCTATATATTTGCACTTGGTTGTACATTATTGTTGAAGATTTGCAAGTACATGATATTCAAGATGTTAGAAATACTCATCTACCTCATAATTGAAGATAACTTGATAATATTAATGAGCATGGTGGAAAGAGAAAGTTGTAAGAATAATGATGATATTAAAAAGGAATAGATGATCTTGTTTCCATAGAAAGAATAATGTTCCTAAAGGAATAAAACTTTGAAAATTTGGAGTTTCTCTGATGATACAACGATACAAATAAAGGTGCTTATGTGGTTGGAAGAAAGAGGTTTTTATTATAAAGAAAAATCTTGGATAAAGAAAGGGTATATCTCCCTAGTTAAGAGGGAGGGCATATTGTGACAACTATAAGACCTTGGGGAAAGAATG
Organism: Pinus taeda; assembly: GCA_000404065.3. NCBI lineage: Eukaryota > Viridiplantae > Streptophyta > Pinopsida > Pinales > Pinaceae > Pinus > Pinus taeda. The sequence continues at coordinate 14,660 of APFE031336157.1, read as the reverse complement.
AGATCAAAGAATAGCTAAATCAACACATATGGTTGATTAATGAAGTTATAAAAAAAAAAAATAGGTATTTTGGAAGAAAGTGTTGAAGTTGAGTTTGGTGTTGCTAAAATAATTGAAGGAAACTTCCGACGAGATGAGTTTGATAATGATGACTTAAGAAACAATCAGAATATTTGAAGACCCCAAAGGTTTGTGCTAACTTATATATATTTCAAAGTTTTCTACTAATTGGGGATTGTGATGATACAGGGAGATCTCTCCATAAGAAGGTTGAAACATTTTTGGAAGCATGCTTGGATTGATGGACATTATAGATTTAGTTGATAGGGAGAGATTGAGCATCTTGGGGCAACAAGATGCTTGGGAGGACATATGACCAGCCTGTGATCATGTCTAGATCCCAAAGTAGGGAGGGTATCATTGGTCTTATGGAGCTTCGACCTTGGATACGATATCTAGATCCATGAGTTGGTGTTAGAGTTGAACCCTGATGGTACCTATAGTGGCTAAAGCTTGGAACACACCTTAGTCCTAGCCATTTAGATACCTTGGTCAAGTATCTAATATGTAGCATTGCATGTGTTGTGACTCTCCATAGAACGTATAAGTTTTATATCATCCTTGTACCTATGTATATATGTAATTATGAATACCTCCCTAGTTAAGAGGGAGTGTTGAAGAATATAACTAGTATCAATATTCATAATTATATTTGAAAATAAAGAAAAGAAAAAATATTTATTAGCATGGGTTTCATGCTTTATTTATTTTATTTCTAGGTGAAAGCCTCCATTGTAGGCTTCTAGGGTTTGTGTTTTGAGTCATAGTCCTTGTCATGATGTAATAGGCCCTTCGTGGGCTTTGTATATCAAGAAAGAAAAATATTTTGATGTAAATTGAGTCAAATAGAAGTCTTCCTCCAAGTTGGCCCCACTAAGAACAACTCGACCTCAAAGGAAGCCAGAAACCACTATATATAGGCAGCAACTCGGCCTCATTTGGAGCAAAATACAAGTAAGTTCGATTTGAAATTTCTCAAGGAGAAAAAGGAGAGAAAAATACCTAAGAAGAGTGAGAAAACCCTAGCGAAGGAGAAGGAGAAACTTGTGAATTTTTGGGTAGCTACAGGAGGGTCAAAATTTCAAATCTGTAGTAGGGCTGAAATTCTGGGAGTTGGAGGGCCCAAATTTTGTGTTCTAGTTGGGTTGAACTTGTTTACCTAGAAGAGACTACTAAAGTTTGGATAATCATTTTGGAAGGCTGACCTAGTGGACTGAGGGAAGTCTTTTAGTCTAGTCTAAGGTCTTGGATTATCTCGGTTTGATTTGAATATACTAGTGGAATAGTTTGACTAAGTTTTCCCCTTCTAAGGGGTTTTAGCCCCGGTTGAGTGCATATATCTAGTGTCATTGGTATTCATGTTCTGATTTTATGATTGCTTGACGAGAAGAATATAAAGAAACTTAATAAGAATACAAGAGTATCACAAGTAATTGTCAACATAATAAAAATAAATTTGTCTTTATGATTTTCTAACACAACTAGTAGAATCAATTTGTCCATTTAGAATGTAATATATTATGGCTAGGGGGAACACAACTGACCTTCAATTTTCAGTTTGACTTCATTAGGGAAACACCAACATTCACAACAATAATAGTAGAATTCAATACCAAGTCACGATTTTCCACCCTTCCTGTTATTACTTAATATCCACCTAACATACATTTGTCATGTGCCCTTATACATTGGATTCAGATCAACAAATCAATCTTTATTTGATGAGTTTGACCCATCCTGCTTAATCCAAACACATGGTATTTTAACATTGGTTTATGGCAGTGATAAGTCATGTCATTTTTTCTCATTTCTCATGATGGGTTTACTTTCCCTACTACCAAAATGTTGTGTAAAATGTTTAAGCCTCCTGCCTATGCAACCTTTGGCATCAACCATAACTTCTAAACCACCATATTTTGACCATGGTTGGCCCTTTCTTTGACATCAATATCAGCATCTCAACAATGTCAAAAGCTTTAAAATGCATGCCTAACGAAAAGTAGATATGCCTATGTCCTAAAATTTGAAATGGAAGTGCTTCTAAGTCTTCCACACATTTCTATGAGTTTAAATGCATGTAGGATAGCTTGTTTAGCTAGGAATTCTCATACATCATCCTACCCTAGTTAGAAAAAAAAAATGATCATATTACTCAAAAGGTTGTTAAGGAATTAATGATTGTCAGATGTGTAATATTCTTCCTTTTTCTCATGTTCTACTCTCTTCTCCACTTTACTCTTGTTATTCTACATTTCACATTTGTCTTCTCCTTCTCTTCTATCTTTTCTTTCTCATCCCATAACTCTAAACAACACCACATACCTACCTTCATTTATTATGTAACCATCTCCTTCATCCCCTTCAACATCTCTATAGATTGTACCTCTCTCTCTCGATGGGGCTTACTTCTTCAAAGTGCTCCCACTAAATTGTACTTATTGTCTTTATTTTCCTCATTGAATGATGTTTATTGCCTCTTCTTCCTCTTCCTTTTACACCAATATAAATACATAAACCATTCATCTTCTTCTCTTCATTATTTTCCTTTTCATCCTATAGCTATACTCAACACCACATACTTTCATGTTTTACTCAACCTCCTCTATCACCCCCTTCAACATCTCTATAACATGATAACTCTTTCTCTTAATAGGGATCATTACTTTGAATGGGTCACCTTGGAGGAAACCTCAATTAGACTCAACGGAATCTATGCACCATACATGTACACAAAAATATAGAGATTACACCACCTAAGGATCATTGAATCCCAGGGGTCCATTGGTGATAGAAGAGACCATGTTTATGGTGGCGATATATGAAGATAGATTTAGTGGGGGAGGGGGAATTAATGGATCCCACTAAATTATGTTTCTTATCTTCAACAATAAATTGTCCTTATTTCCTTTGCATTCTCTCCCTTCTACACCATTATGGTGTTAAAATATTTAGACACTTAGAGTTTAGTTAAGATCAATTTGTACTAGGGCATCTTTATGTAAAAGTGTGTTACTTTAGTATGAATTTGTATTTATGTAATATGACAATCATGATATGCTCTACACATAGAGTGATCTAACAACTCATATTCTCCTCAATATTAACAAATATTTATCTATGGCTTGACACCTAATTAGTCTATGATATCTATCTAAAGAGCATAGAGGGTCATTTGTTGATGATTTGTTGTGAGAAACTTTCTTATGTAAAAATTTTATTTTGCTTTAATAGATGCCTCAAGTGGCCATGTTGGCTAAGGCCATGGATAGTATCCCTCTTAGATGGTTTTAACCATGTCAAAACATTGTTGTTATAATATTTAACTTGGTGGTCTAAGTGGTTACCTAAGGTGTTCATCTTGTGTGGAATACCCTGATTTCTTGAACATAGCATTAGGGATTTTTTGAATAGTTGTTGATGTTGTTAATTGATATCTTGAACCTTTGTTATTGCATTTCTAAGTTATGATATTTTTATTTATTCATGGGCTAAATGAACTATGCCATTCCATCTGAATTGATGCTTTTAGTTAGAAACACTTTTCATTTCACTTAAAACAGTTTTTGTTTTCCTGGGATACATTTTTTTTGTCATATTAGGAACTGTATAATTAGAATACCTCCTTTTAAAAAAATTATAGTCAATATTTCAAATTTCCATTTTTATTCCCAATTTGTTACTCTTTTTGGGTCTACATATGCTATTTGTCGTGCAATCTCAACAAAACATAAATAAAGAAAAAAAAATGTGTTCTTTTTTGCATATGATATTTGTCATACACTTTATACAATATAAAAAAATCATAAATAGAGAAAGAAATTGCATTTTATGAGTAAGTTAATCGAGATCTAACCCCATTATTGTTAATATTTAGAATTTTTTTTCAAAATTTTGTTGAGTGTGGAGCATGATTGTTCAGAGGTCTTTGTTTCAGCAGGATGTATACCCCAGGAAGTTTTTACACCCCTCCATGCGGGGGGGGTGCGGGGGGGACTTGTTTCCCCCGCGGGGGTCCAGGGGATCCCGATCCCCCTCGGTTGGGGGGCCCAGGGGCTAGCGGTCCCCCAACAGGGATTCAAGGGGCAACACCCCTGAAGCTAAAAACAAATGTAAAATTTCCTTGTAAAAGTATAGTAATTTCTAGTCAATCTGGGCCGTTCATTAGGCAGATGAT
>APFE031336156.1:214895-272797 GCA_000404065.3 Pinus taeda | reverse complement strand
CAGATAATAATATCAAGAGATAACACATATAACAATATAATAAATAAATTGTATCTCTCAAGGGAAGGCTAGTACCACTAATTAATCTCTTGTTCACCTATCCCCCATCTCATTCACTATCCCTCTCTCTGACCATTCAACCTCTTTATTGTTAGGAGTCTACCTCCATCTGAGGATTCAACCTCATTTAAACTATTGGAAACAAAAATTGGAAACCAATTCAGCCGTATATTATTAATAATGGTATATAGAATTATGTACATTGTACATATAAATACAATAGGTAAATCATTGATTCAATTTCCTAGGCTTCTTGGACTCTAATAACTAATTACAATAACACACACTAACCCAAACTATAATCTCGATGATTAGGTGTCTAACATTCCCCCCTTAATCTGAACAGATGTATCAAAGTCTACGAATGGGAGCTAAAAATGCAAAAATTACATCTCCACCAAGAGTTAAATGTCTCTGAGAAATGGTTTTCAAGAATAACCTCAAACCAATCATGGTGGTGTTTAAGAGAAAGCCACAAATAATACAAAAATATGGTCTCAACCAGTGATGGTTCAAATATGACCATCAACGCTGGAACTATCATAGTAGTTCCTAAAAAAACCAAATTCTAAACTATTAAAGTAGTTCCTGGAAAGATTCGTAATTTAGAATCTTGTGCTAATGGAAGTGCTCCTTCACCATAAATTGATGTAGAAAATACCGAAGTAACTATGTAGGTGGTATTTTAAGGATAAAAAACACCAATGAAAACTCAACATGCCAAAAACATGCAATCATGCTCATAGATTATAAAACCTCATAGAACAGAATTTCAACTCTGATGTGACGATAACTTGAATTTGACTGTTAGTTCGGACTTTAGGTTGTAATAGTAAACTTTGATTATATTTGAAACGAGCTCGCTCGATAAGTGTTTGAACTTGTAGAAAACCAACAATTCCGTAAATTCCCCCCACTGTATGATATAGGGTGAGAAAATGAAGTGCTCTTCACTTCAAGGTTCGTCAATACTCTTGAATAGACTGGGTGATATGACCTGTAAATATTCTTTACAGTTTTAGACCAATATGAAGAAGCAGTCCATCCAAATTTATTTTTCTCTCTTGCAATAATTTTATGCTTTAAACATCTGTTTGAATGATGATTCTTCTTTCTACAATGTTCACAAGGATGAAGATAATAATAACGATCTTTATTATTTCCAAATCTATCATAATGTTGGCACCTAACAATTTGTGGTAGGACAACGTCATCCAAAAATCCAACACTAGGAAACTGTATAGGCTTGGAAAAATCAAGAACATGAAAAACTACATATTTATCATATCCCGCACTAGTTCTGTTTTTTTTTGCAAATTTTCTTGCCAAGGTCTTCTCAAGGTTTTGGGAATGACAAGTTTCATATCTATATGCAAATTAACCTTACTTACACTTTCTTTCTTGGTGCACTGAACTATTCCATTATCATTTTCTAATTTCTAATTAATATCTCACTATTTATCAATATTTGAGTCATGTTATAGCTAGTTTTCTGAACAAAAATAGGTTTAAAATTACAACTCATCTTTAGTTCTCATAGTTCATCCTTTTGTAACGATGACTTTATTTGGATAAATTAAAAAAAAAATTTGGACGTCATGTAGATCGATTGGATATCACCAAGAATAAATTTGTTGTTATTTATTGCATCTTCAGCATTAGATTTAATCAGAGTATTCAATAATTATAATACCTTATCAAGTTTGGTCAAACTAAGAGTTTCGACTTCAACCAAAAATGGACCCATTTTAAAATTCAACAAGTGCCCGATGCTAAATAGTTAAAGTGCAAAATTTGTAGTATATTATGAACAAAATAATGAATAAATCTTCCCAACTATGAATCAACTCCTTCACCTCAAATGCATAAACAAAAACCCTTAACAAATTTCTTCTAAGGGCATAAAACTAATTACCTTCTTCTAGTACATTCCATCAAAAACATTTCACTGGTTATATAAGTCAATAAATTTACTTGAAGTGTTAGCATTAATTTATTCCAACGGGGTTGATTAGAAATGTTGCAACCAATGTAAAGACTAACATTTTCATGTATGTAACTGACCTTAAATAAATTCTCCACTTATATATACATTGTACATATTGAATTGCATGGTGTAAAAAAAAAAAAAAAAAATTGTTGTCATGTCATAAAAGAATGAAATTTAATATTGGAGTAGGAAAATGATTGGTTCACTCACCAATGCGATATTTGAAATTTCAAAACTTTACAAAACGACCATAAGTAGCTTTTGGGCTATTCATTGGAATGGAAGTTCCAGCTTGGTTTCTAGTCAAAGCAATGTTTAAGCTCAGACAGGTTCATCTCAACTAGTAGAACCCATACATGAACTTTCTGACAATTGTGTTAAATGCTACATAAATCAACACCAACATTAGTAAATATTTTTTTGTCTAATATCTATACTCCATTTGTATCTATGTAGATAAATTAACCTTCCACAAATTGTATGTCTCTAGAACCACACTCTACAAGAAAAATTGTAAATTGTTGGAACTGAGACAAACTACTAGAATAGAGCATTACCATACATTTACATTATCTACCATAGTTAGATTTTAATGCCTATTCAAAAAATCAGAAGACCATCATATGTTGGTACAAAGAAGGCGATCTTTCGAAAAGATACACAACTTAAAAAATAATGCTACTATACTCAAATCTATGATAAAAAAATTAAATAAAAATGAAGTCACCCCTCTTGCATGATGAACCTATTCCACCAGTCTCAGGAATCCAATCATTAAATAGGGAACCCAATCTTTAGCATAATGTTTTGCTTCCAATATTTCTCTTCACAATCCTTCATGATCCTATTTCGGGTAGAGAAACTTCAATCTATGCATCAATCACTAGAATGCATCAATCACCAACGTATTTGCATAATATTGAATGGTCAAAGAAGAAAAGCTCCCTTTCTCGTCAAACCATAATCTGTAGAGGTAAACTTAGACCTCCATTAATAACAACCTTCTTCTCATCTCTCTACGACAAGGGACTTCAATCATAAGGAATATCCTGGTTCTCTTTTGTAACTAAAAAAAATCACTCACCATCCATGGAATCACAAAATAACGAGCGCAAAAGAAGGTGACTAACTAGTGTCCCATTCTATTCGACCAAGCAAATTAACCTCTGCTCTGATAACACTATTGGAGACACAAATTGAAAACCAATTCAAATATATATTATTAGAAATGGTATCTATAGTTATGTACATACTGTTAGCCTCCTGCTCATCGCAGGTATTCACCTTTCGTGATCAACATATTCACAGGCCAAATATGTCATGCTTTGCTTGCAGCAATGTTCCATATTTGCTACTGAGGCAAAGAGGGCACAAAATCCTCAGGCACAGAAGTCATTGCATGTATTCTTGAGGACCATGGACCAGGCACTATTAAACATTTCTCAAGCATGGCTAACACTACTGTTGACTGATCTCATTGGCCTTAGTAAGGCTGCATCCACAAGAAACTATGAATGCTAAAAGGTAAGTTGCTTCAAATGAAAACTTTGAATATCCTGGACCCAGTGACAATGAACAGAAAGTAATCAATTCTCCATGGATTTTACAAAAGTCTCAGACTGCTCATGTGCTTACCAAAGGAAAATCTCTGACCAGAATTCAAGTTAACAGACACAATGAAAATAATGCGTTGTTGAAAGATTCAGGATCTGGACATAAAAATGTCATGGAAGAGAAGTTCCCAGTCATGAATGTGGAAATGGAAAACAATAGTCAGTGTGTTTGGAAAAGAAAAACTCCTAAATATGCTCAGGTAAGTGTTACAAAGGTGTCGCCAGCAAGCTTGAGTCAGAGAGAAGAGGAGTCATCTTCTCTGGTACTGCAGACTAGTAAAATATGGCGCATACATATAATGATAAATATGTTTCTTCTATGAAGAAAACTGAGATGATTTACATGGGTAGTGGAACAAGTCCATTTATGGCCTCTGAAGTTCAAGAACCAGAGGATATTTCAAGGCTACAATTTGATGGTCCTGCTTTTGTTTCCCCCATGACAACTTATGTAGATACTGTATTATACAACAAAGACATTATTGAGCCAAGTAAAGCTAACTGTGCAAACAGAAAAGCATTATCTGCAATACAAGGACATGAAGTACAAGAAGATGGTCATGCATCTGCACACAAACGAAAAGCATCACTTATAAAGCATTTGTCTGTTGGAAATGGAGGCTGTGTAATAACATGTAATTCTAATTCCCGAGCTTGTGAAGTGGCAATGCGGACACTGCAGGTTTTGCCTCATGCCAACTTACAAGCTGAAACTGCATGTGAACAAGCCACCCACTATCATAATAGTGGATCACAAAAAGCACTTGGCATTGATATTATTACCCTCCAAAATGTCCAGGTTCTGAATGTTTCATTATTGAAAGAATCAAAGAAATTTGATAAATCTGTCATTGCAAATTTGAGTGAAAGTGATGCAGTGAAAATCTCAGAGACTAAAAAAATTTCTACTTCAATAGAACCTTTACCTTTCCACAAGGAAAGTACAATCGATGTTTGTAGATAGGCTATGCAGATAGCGCAAATGGGTATGACAGCAGAGAATGGAGATATTGACAAGACGGGTCCATTGGTAGAGGAACCTGAAAAGATTGAGAAATCAGCTCAGCTTATACTAGAAGCCACCTATCATCAGAACCTTAATGACCCAACATTTCCTATCAAAAAAATTGTGACTGATGGTTATTAGCAAGCAATGCAAATTGCTCAGTGGAGCATGAAGATAGTGGATAGGTGTGCCAAGCAAAGTGAACATTCAAAACCTAGAATTTCAAAGGAGTGGTGAAGTTGTAGTCATTAGCATGGATATGGAGAGTGATCATACTAGGCAGACTGGTCTTATGAACGTGGAATTTGAAGAGAGTTGTAAAGCAGTGGGGAGTACCACAGAAATGGAGGATGATCTCACTCAGCAAAGTGCTCATATGAATCCAGAATCTGGAGAGAATGTTGAAGTAGCCAGAACTAGCATAAAAATGAAAGATAGTCTCACTAAAGATGATCCGATGAACTTGGAATCTGAACATGGTTTTAGAACAGCTAGAACCAACATGAAAATAGAGAGTGATAAATATGAGAAAGCTTGTCTTATCATCCATGAATCTAAAATCGGTGTTAATGTAGGCTGCACAGGATTTGAAACAACAGCGCAAGACGGAGTTGAAAGGTTTGATCCAAGAAATGAAGAGTTTGATCCTCATATGCACATGGCAGTATTTCAAGTTCAAGATGCTAGTAAGTAGCCTGGCAGCGTGGCTGTGGTTTTGAAGAGGATTGTGAGTGAAAAAATGCAATTATTTTCTCAATCCTATTCTATATGTTTAATTCCCAAGTCATCTCTTTTCTCCTCTGTTTCATCACCTGAAGTATCTGTGGCCAAAAGTAAATCTGAAGGTTTCTCTATCAAGTGTCTAACATCTTGGGCATCAACACAAGAAATGTTAGTAACTAATTCACAGGCTCGTCCTAAAGGTGCCATGGATAGATTTAGTTCCCTTTCAGCTACCAATTCCTCTAACAGTGAAACACTTTTATTGATATATGCATGGTTCATTTTACTCTGGTTGAGAATGGCATCTGGCTGAAGACTAAGAGAAGTATCAAGTTCAAAATCCTTTTCATGAGCTAAACCTTCAGAGAAATTCAGTGCATTATGATCTTGGTATGCCTGTGAAACCTTGCTCAGCATATCTTGTTCAGACTTTCCACTATCTTCCTTAGATTCTTAAGCTAATATTTGAATTCCATCCAAATGTTCCAACTTATTATTTGCAGTGTCTCCAGGTAAAAATTCAGGTTTAGGATCTGTATTTACAACATCTCGTTGTTTTTCCCAAGAATCCACAGGGTTATTCAAGTCCCAATGTGACCTATCATCATTGAAATAGCCCGAATCCAACCTCAAGAGCATCCCTTTCTCTTGTTTCTCTCCATATTTCAGTAAACCAGCAGAAGAACACTCCCCAACTACAGTAGACATTTTACTACAGCCAGTTGTCTCTAAGTGATTTCCATATCCTAGAGAAATAGAGTTACAGCACAGGGCTAACTTCATTGATTCCTCTGTCTCCATGCATGTAATGTAATCATTTGTTTTTCTCAAATTATTACAATCTGAAATTCCCTTGATTACAAGGCTTTTCTTCTGCGCAGTGAGTAACAGATCACTCTCTAGAACATGATCTCGTCTCCTAGAACCTTCTTCCTGTTTCAGAGCGTCCATGCATGCATAAGCTTCTTGTTGATCATCTTGACTACCAATATCGCCATCATTCAATCCTACAGGTGTACACGTAGGATTGCTGAAGTTGATTAATCCCACTTCAGATACTGTGTCATCCAAGCTGCTGCTCGCTGGCTCACCTATAGAAGCAGACATCAGCAACCTTGAATCTCTTGACAAATTAGCATCACCGATATCCTGTGGAAAATAATCTACTGAACTTGGCATTTTCAGAGTATTTTCATTCGAGGACTGACCAGTAAGATGAATTCAAATCCAGTTTCACCTGTGGAAGACAGTTGCGATGAGGAGCTCAGGGAATGGCAAGCAAAGTTTGAAGAAAGAATCACACATTTGAAAACGAAAATTAGCAAGCTGGAGAGAGAGATGAATGACACAGCAGCAGAAAGTGTAGTTATTACCAAGACAATTAATGATACATTTCGGGACATGGGCAAGCTCCAAGTTGAAGCAGATGCTCATTTATCTTTGAGGGATGAGCGAGATAGATATATTCAAAGTATGTTTGCAAAACATAACCTGGGTGTGGTGGATAACCTACCTCTTGATAATGATGTGGCATTTCGTCTTACAAATCGAGCTAAATTGCGTCTAAAAGAACTTCAAAAAGATAGTGCAGCTGAGAAGGAGTCTAATGACATGGAAATAAAAGATTATGGAAAAGCTTTGAATCTGCCAGCAAACGGTGTGGTGAACTTGAAGGCAAAAAACTTGCAAAATGACAAAAGAAGGTGGAGATTGAAAATCGTCTAAAAGAGATTGATGAAACCTTGGAAAGTCCAAGGCAGTCAGATGGAGATTTGGCTTGTATTGATGAGAAAGAAAGGCTCTTGGAAGAGGAAGTTCAGAAGAAAACAGGGCAGCTTGATGAGAGAGATTTTGAATCCAATATGCAACAGAAGAAGATAGAAATATATAGCTTGGAGCAAAAAAATAAAGTTTGTTCAGCGTGAGAAGGATGGCATGGCTAGTGAATCAGAGGATAGAGTTAAATTGGGTCTTAAGAAGGAGGAACTGGAAGGCTTGAAGAGGAAGTTGACTCAGATAATTGATGACAATATAAATTATCAGAAAACTAAAGCAGAAGTTGATGAACTCGCTCAAGAATTAGAGGCTCTGGAAGATACAATTGTCAGTATTGGTGAACTATCTGCAATGGAAACAGAATTAAAGAAATGTTTGCAGGAGAAAGAGAAACTTCTTTCTGATTTGAACAGATGTCATGGAACGATTGGAGTATATCACAGTAACATTGCAAAGAACAAAATTGATCTGAAATAGGCACAATACAAGGATATCGACAAACGATATTGTAGCCAGCTTATTCAATTAAAGACTACAGAAATGGCTAACAAGGACTTAGATAAATATCATATTGCACTTGACAAGGCATTGATGCGTTTCCATACAATGAAGATGGAGGAAATAAACATGATCATCAAAGAGCTTTGGCAACAAACTTATCGTGGGCAAGACATAGATAATATAAGTATTCGTTCAGATACGGAAGGTGCGGGCACCCGATCTTATAGTTACTGGGTTGTGATGCAAACTGGTGATGCTGAGTTGGAAATGCGAGGAAGATGCAGTCCTGGTCAAAAGGTGCTGGCCTCCCTTGTATTCAGCCTAAATCCTTCTAGATGTAAAGGGGCAACTCAACTTACTGAAGGGACGGCCACCGCCACAATCTAAAAGGCAAAGATTATTTTATGGAACCGCCTAAACAATACCGACAAAGGATTCCATGTGCAGTAATTACAGAGTTATGGCCATGAGGCCAGCGCACAGCTCCAGGACCACCGTTCAACCATTTTGAGGCTGCTCTCTCATACGCAGCCTTCACTTGCATAACTTCAGTTGCCAGCTGCCCCAGAAGACCTGTTTAGATATTTTATGCATTCATTACCAGCACAACTTAGCATTTAAAAACTTTATTGCTACATATATCTTTGGATCTGTTTTGTTAGATATGTTTTCAGTGATGTTCTTTTAACTTGACAGCGACTCAAGGGCCAGCATGTAAATATTGCCTATTTAAACAACGTTGTTCGTTGTTCAAAGGGTGAGAGGTGTTTGATCGATAATCTGATTTTGAGACTTGCTGTGTACGCTCTAAGAGATTTAATAAACAGAGCTTGCTGGAACATTTGTGTTTGGACTGTCTAAATGTGGATTCGATGGCTGAAGAATAAGATTACAAAATTCTCATGCTTCTTCATGGACTAATAAGTTTTCCTCATCTCTTTCTACAGTTGCTATGTTTGCTATATCGTATCTGTGTCATGATCTAAACTTGCAGGAAGAAAGAATAGTTCATATGTCACTTAGCCATGCTCTGCCCTCAATTCCTGCTTTTTCTCTATGTTTTCCTTCTAAATTAGCCTATAAATATGAATTCCTCTTAGGCTCATATTTGCACTAGTTTCCTCTGTATATGAATATTGTTGTAGGAATTTCTTAATTGCTCCTATAGAATATTCAGTCACGTTCCCTCTGTTAGCATGAATGAAAACTACTTAGCTGTCTTTCATTCCCTGACATCCGTCTCATCCTCATTAAAACCTGATATTATTCCTTGTGTAGCTATCCTGCTCTGTAGTCCCTTCTTTTCCAAAGAAAACACATCTTTCAGTCCACATCCTTGACTCCATGCCCAATGTTCTAAACCTCTTGCGCTTCGCATGCCAACCCTGCCTGAGTAGATCAACCATCCCGCCAAACTCAAACAAAAACCCATGTGCATAATAACTAGCCTGAAATCGTTTCCTAAACAAAGCTAAATCCCGAAGAGAGAGCCCTCTCTGACTGTTGGTAGGCTAGGAACGGCAGTCCAAAGCTTGGTCTGTGGTTACCTCGGCCGTATCCCTTAAGGAGCAAGGGACAACCTGAGTGTTAACACATACTACATATAAATACAATAGGTAAACATTTGATTCAGTTTCCTAGGCTTTTTGGACTGTAATAACTAATTGTCATAACTCACACTAACCCAAACTATAATCTCAAGGATTATGTGACTAACACTTCATATTTTAAGTGCAAAAGTGCAATGATTCCTTTTTTACTCCCACTCAAGGTTAAACCTCCCCTTTGTTACTCCCTCTCATGATTCAACCTCCCATAGACTCCATAGTTTAGGCTTGTCGTTACAATTATTTTTTGTTACCTGAAGCAATTTAATCCTATCACAGTGAAGCCTCGGCTTCGATATTTTACTCTTTTGCACATATGTAATGGATTGCATTTTGCTTTTTTCTTACATTCAGTAATAAAAAAAATAGTGGCCATTGACTTCCTATAAAATTAAAGGATTCATTTACCATGAAATTGCAAATAAATGGCTTCTTACAAACTGAAAAGACTTTCTTACAATGAAATTGCAAGGAACATAAACCCTTGTCTTTACACTGGAGATGTTACAATTCCTTTTTATTGGTCTTATAATGGCTTTCAAAATGTTTTTTATTTATTTACATTGATTCTATACACATGATAGTATGGCTTCATAAGTAAACATTGTTGTAAAACTATCCTTTGATTGAATTTATATGTCTAGATGTATATATATTTTGTCAAGAAACATAGAGTTGGACCTACCAATGAAATTTATTTAGAAATCAAATGAAGATCATATACATGAGTTCCAATACCTTCACTTTGTAAACTTTTCAAATTCATCAAAGGAAGCATCCTTAAAAATGTGTTATCAGCTAGAGAGTTTTTTTCTGATAAATGGAATTAGAATTCCAGCGAAGATACTCAGTAACACGCTTATTTTTAACAAATTTCTCCTACCATAAATTATTTTCTATGAGATTCTAACGAGTAATTTGATAAGGATATATTTTGATAGAAACACGTTCATAGAATTACATTCAAATTCCTATTCACCTACTAAAAAGAGAAGCTCTAATTATTGTTGGAAAATTAATCCCAACCACCGCATTAAACACTCTGACAACATCCATAATTTTCAGAAGTATTTTGCAGGTTGGGATTTTCTTTACAGGCAGAAGGACTAAAGCTCTGAGCAAAGGTACATTGTTGACCATTCTACAACACAGCTGAGAGTTTAAGGCACTTAATGAATTTTGGTAAATATGTATGGGCAAGCATTAATGCGACTATTACCCACACTCCACAACACCTACAAGTTCAGAAAACCATTTATTATGTAAAATCGCCTATGATGTGTATTAATGTTTTCTATGCCATAAATTAAGGAGTCAAGAGTACTTTTTTTTATAAATATGAATGTAAAATTCATTTGCAAGTTTAAGTGAGAGAGAGAGAGTAAAAGTATGAGTGGTGAACAGAAAATCGTGGAGCAAATTTTGGTGGGCACATGAAAACAATAGTTTCTATGTTTTACTGTGTGCTACTCTGCAACCCCTGGTGAAGCGTAAATCCTCGTAAACCTTATTTTTACTTAGTGAATGAGCCACGATCTCATATGAATGTATTTTCGTGAATTAGAATTTAAACCAAAGTCTTATTTGGTTTCTCCAATATTTACTCTATTTTTATTCTGTTTTCTGCCATGAGTTCTCTGTTGCAATTAAGCCTTTGTGTAGTTGTGATTTCCTTATCACAACTAAAGGCTTGGCTTGCTGCAACTAATTTTTGAGCTATACTCCTCTCCTCTACCTTGTCAAATTTTTCCTAGCATGGTATGAGAGCACATTAAACTTTGTTACTGTAAAAACAAGTGTTCTTACTAGTAATTAGAAATTGTTTTCAGGGAAATTTTTGAAGTGTATTTACCAGCAGGTAGAAAGTTTTTTTTCATTCAAAAATGGAAACATCAAGAACAATCTTGACTAATCCTAAGATACCTCATTTTAATGGAAAAAATTATGATTATTGGGCTATTACAATGAAGGCCATGTTTTCTTCTCAAGACATTTTGGATTTGGTGGAGAATGGTTTTCAAGAACCAGTAGATGCATTAGCATACAATGCCTTGTCTCAAGTAGAAAGGGAATTTTTGAGGGAAAATAGGAAGAAGGATGCAGAATCCATCTTCTACAGTTTTCAAGTAGTTCATGAAAATACCTTCCCAAGGATTGCAACCACAACAAAGTCCAAGTAAGCATGGGACATCCTCCATATAGCCTACCAAGGCATCGCAAAAGTGAAGACAACAAAGCTAAAAGTGCTAAGGAGAGACTTTGAGACACTTGGTATGAAATATTATGAGAATGTAGACTCATTTTTTACACATGTAATTGGATTGGTTACTCAAATCAGGTCTCATGGTGAGACACTTGAGGAAAGAAGAATAGTTGAGAAAGTTTTGAGAAGTCTGCCAGCAAAGTTTTATGCCATTGTTGTGTCCATAGAAAAGACAAAGGATCTATCCTAGTTCTCAGTGGATGAGCTTCATGCATCACTAATTTCTCATGAACATAGACTGAATAGAGCAACAAGCTCCTCATTGGAGCATGCCATCAAGAAACAAGTTTCATTTGGTCAAGGTTGAGGTAGAGGAAGATCATATGCTAGAGGAAGAGGAAGAATCCCACAAAGAGGTGGAAGAAGTAGCCCTTCAAGCTCGAGTGGAATGGGAAGAAATCAAAATCCAAGTTAGGGCCCAAGCCAAAATCAAGCACAAGGTTAAAGGTATGATAAATATAAAGTGTAATGTCATTAATGTAAGAAGTATGGTCATTATGCAAATGAATGTAGAAAGAAGCAATATGACATTACTAACAAACTGAGTGCAAATTTCACAAAAGAATATCAGAACCATGATAGCATGTTTTTAGGTTGTAATGTAGCACAAGAAAAACAAAGTGATATATGGTATCTAGATTCAGGGTGTAGTAACCACATGTTAGGGAACATACAAATGTTTTCCAATATAGATGAAAGTGTGAAATCTGAAGTGACATTAGGGACTGATAGCAAAGTCTCCGTCATGGGAAAAGGAAGGATTAATATCCTCACAAAGAAGCAGGAAATGAAGTACATCTCATATGTTTACTTTATCCCTGGTTTGAAGCATAAACTCATAAGCATTGGACAACTGATGCAAAAGGGTTACAATGTCTTTTTCAAAAATGATGAGTGCACAATTTTGGATAAGCCTCCAAGAAGACAACTAATTGCAAAGGTTCAGATGACAAACAATAGAATGTTTCTTCTAAAAATAAGATCAGATTTTAGGGAAGAAGGTCCACAAGCACAACTATCAATGGACTCACAAGAAGATGAAAGAAAAGTTGCAACTGTTACACAAGTGAACTATCAAGCAGAGGTCAAACATAAAAGTTGGTTATTGCATTTGATATTTGGAAAGGCATGGTGCAGGGATTTGCACTCATAGAAGAAGGCATGGTGAAGGGGTTTCCACTCATAGAAGAACTGAGCAACCTACGTGAAATATGTATCTTGGGAGAGAAACATAGAGAGACATTTCCAACAGGAAAGTCAGTAAGGGCAAAGACACCTTTGGAGATTGTCCACTCAAATTTATGTGAACCAATGCAAAAACCATCAATTGGTGGAAGCCACTATTTATTGACCTTCATAGATGACTACACAAGGAAGACATGGTTTTACCTCCTAAAATAGAAAAGTGAAGTGTTTGATCACTTTTGCCAATACAAGGCTCTTGTTGAGAAGCAAAGTGGAGACTACATCAAAGTCGTTAGGACTGACAGAGGTGGAAAATACAAGTCAAATGATTTCTTTTGAATTTGTAGGGAGCATGGAATTCACAAGCAATTTACAACAAGGTATACACCTCAACAAAATGGGTGTCATGGAAAGGAATAATAGGACCATTATGGAAATGGCGAGGATGTCGAAGGAAAAGCATTTGCCAACTGATTACTGGGCTGAAGTTGTCACTTGTGCAACATATATCATGAATAGATGTCTAACCAAAAGTGACAAGAATGTGGTTCCTGAACAGGCATGGAGTGGAAGAAAGCATAGTGTCACTCACATGAGAGTCTCTGAATGTGTGTTGTATACACATGTCTCGGATGAGTTGAGGAATAAGTTGGATAACAAGGTGGAGAAATGCATATTTGTTGGATATGGTGATGAATCCAAGGCATGTAAGCTTTACAATCCATCAACCAAGAATGTCATAATCAACAGAGATGTGCAATTCACAGAAGAGGAAGCATGGGATGGAAGTTCAGAGAAGGGAGTCATTGTGAAAGAATGTATACCACACGAGGACAAAGAGAAATTGACAACAACCAGAAATTCCTCAAAATTGATTCCCTCTACTCCTATTCAAGCGCAAAAAAGTAGGCAGCAAGTAACAATGTCAACAAATAATAGGACAACATCACACAATCAAGAAAGTGCTTCTCCAAGTACAACATAAAGTGAAACACCAAGTGAAATGTCAAGCCCATCTTCAGCAAGAACAAGAATACCAAAATTGAGAAATTTAAATTAAATTTATGATCACGACGAAGTTGAAAGGAACATTGGTTTGAATTCCTTATTTGCATTATTTTGTCAGGTAGATGACCCAATCTATTTTGAAGATGCGGTCAAAGAAGAAAAATGGGTTTCCACAATGGAGAAATAAATAGAAGTAATAGAAAAGAACAACACATGGAACTTAGTGAACCTTTCACAAGGAAAATAAGTTATTGGAGTGAAGTGGGTTTATAAGACGAAGAGCAATGTCGACAGGAAGATTGAAAGGCATAAAGCAAGGCTAGCTTTCAAAGGATACAAGAAGCGACACAAAATATATTATGCAGAGATGTTTGCGTGAGTCGCGAGGATGGAGATAGTGCATACAATTGTGTCAATTGCCGCGCAACATAAATGGAAAGTGTATAAAATGGACGTAAAATCAACGTTCTTGAATGGAGTGCTGAAAGAGGAAGTGTATGTTGTGCAACCACCTGGTTATGAGGTAGTCGGTCGAGAAGATAAAGTGTTTCAATTGAGGAAAGCTCTTTATGGGATGAAGCAAGCACCGCATGCATGGTATAGCATGAGAGATGCTTACTTGTTGGACAATGGTTTCGACAAATGTGATGGTGAGCCTACTTTATACATCAAAGAGAGTGATGGTAAGATTCTCATTATAGTCTTACATGTAGATAATTTGATTTTTACAAGCAGTGATGATTTCCTCATCGTTTATTTCAAAGAAGTAAGGAGTGAATTTGAAATGACTGGCTTGGGGTTGTTAAGGTATTTTTTGGGCATAGAAGTGAAGCAAACAAAAATTCACATTTTTATTTCTCAGGCAAATTATGTAGCAAGCATTTTGGAGAGGCTTAATATGCAAAATTGTAAGCACACATCAACTCCAACTATCATGGGGTTGAAGTTGAGCAAAGAAGATTGCAACAACAATGTCAATCCGATATTATACAAAAGTATGATAGGCAGTTTGATGTATTTGACTGCCACTAGGGTGGATATAATGTATGCAATGAGCTTGGTGGCGAGGTTCATGGAGACACCCAAGGAAATACATTTGCAAGCAGTGAAAAGGATTCTAAGGTATGACAATGGGACAAAACAACATGGTACTTTGTACGCCACAATAGATGATTTCAGTCTGGTTGGTTACACTGACAATGATTGGGCAGGAAGTGTCGATGACAGAAAGAGCACATCAAGATATTTTTTTGATTTGGGTTCTAGATCCACTTCATGGACCTCCAAGAAGTAGCCAATAGTGTCACTGTCAGCAAAAAAAGTTGCTGCAACAGCACCAACATCTTAGGAAATTTTCATGAGAAGGATGTTGAGGGATCTTCGTCATGACCAAGGGGGAACGAAAATTATTTTTTGTGACAACACCTCAGCAATTGCATTGTCAAATAATTATGTTTTTCACAAGAGGACCAAGCATATTAATGTTAAATATCATTTTATGAGAGAGTTGATTAACAATGATGAAATTATGTTGCAACACTGCAGGTCACATGAGCAATTTGTTGATATTTTCACAAAGCCATTGGCACATGAAAGTTTTGTTTATCTCAAAGATTGTTTGGGAATTGCCAATGGTGGAAATTGTGATTAAGGGGGAGTGTTGGAAAGTTAAACACAACCACTGCATTAAACATTGTGAGAGTAACCATACTTGTCAAAAGTATTTTGCAGGTTGTGATTTTGCTTTCACGTGGAAGTACTGAAGGTTTGAGTAGAGGTACATCCCTGACCATTATGCAACACCATATAGAGCTTAAGGCACTTAATGAATTTTGGTAAATATGCATGGGTAAGCATTAATGCAACTGTTACCACACTCTACAATACGTGCAAGTTCAGAAAACCATTTATTATGTAAAATAGCCCATGATGTGTATTAATGTTTTCTTTGTCATGAATTAATGAGTCAAATGTATGTTTTGTATAAATATGAATGTAAAAGTCATTTGCAAGGTTGAGTGAGAGAGAGGGTGAAATTCTCAAAGGTGAGGAGAAAATCATGGAACAAATTTTGGGTGGCACATGAAAACAAATAATTAATGTGTTTTACTGTTTGTTACTCCACAACCCTGGTGAAGTGTAAATTGCCATAAACCTTGTTTTTACCTGGTGAATGAGCCGCAGTCTCATATGAACATATTTTCATGAATTAGAATTTAATCCAATGTCTTATTTAGTTGATCCAAACATTATTCAATTTTTACTTTTTCTTTTCTGTCATTCTGTGTTTTAATTAAGCCTCTGTGTAGTTGTGATTTCCTTGCCAGAAGTGAAGACTTGTCTTGCTGCAACTAATTTTTGAGCAGACTCCTCTCATTTTCCCCTGTGAAATTTCTCATTTTTCAATTTTTATTTTGAATATATATATATTATATATATATATATATATATATATATATATATATATATATACAAAACATTTCTTAAAAGAAAATTGGCTATCCATTAGGAAATTTGGTTAAAAGTCTAATTACTTGAATTCGAAAATCAAAACATACAAGTATCCTGGAATTGTTTAACATCCTCGACAAAGACAAAGAGCCTCATCTGAAGCCTATTAATCCACCTCCTTGCATACCAGGTCCTTTATTGTTGTGGCCACAACCAAAGACAGATTATGTAGGTGCTCGAGAAGAAAGCGTAAGCGTCTCGAATGAAAGGATCCCATGGGTGACTGAATGGTTAGCATAAGAATAAATGTATTCACATAGCAATTATAATTATAATAATAATTTTGATATTAATTAATAATAATAATAACAATTATAATAATAATAATAATAATAATAATAATAATAATAATATGGGAGGTTCTAAGAATGCTATTAATCTCTCGAGAAAAATTTTGATCCCTCCATCTTTAGTCTTCTCAATAAAGGTCTCAATTTTACCCTTGCCCTAAATAAGATTCCTACTGATGACATCATCTGTAGCATCGAATATAGGATCAAGGACCATCCAGACAGTATCAAGGAGACTATTAGACAAGATTGAGTTGTTGTTCTTAGGAAGGCTAAACCTCCTAAGAAAAACCTGAGCAAAGTAGAGTTTATTGCTCTTAAAACCCTAAGGGATGACCCCAATATTGTCGTCCTTAGGGAAAACACGGATGGAGTTATTGTCATTATTGACAAGTAGGATATTGTCCACAAAATAGAAGATCATCTATCTAGTAGTGGTAGTTACATCAAGATCAAGAAAAATCCCCTTAATTCCATTTCTAAGGAGGGTGCTTCTTCGATTAATGCAGATCCATATCTTAATCTCATTTCCCATAAGCTCATTGTGAGAAACCCCCTTACCCCTAGAATCTATGGTCTTCTGAAGATTCATAAATCTGATGTCCCTTTGAGACCTATCATTAATACCATTAATCGTCTGATCTATCCTCTTACTAAATTCCTAGCCCAAAAGCTCAAGCCTCTTGTAGGTTGCGATGATTCTTTTATGAAAGACTCTGCCTCCTTCATTCAAGAATGGAAAGTTATCATATTAGATCCTATAGATTTATTGGTGAGTTTTGATGTTGTTTCCTTGTACACCAAAACCCCCATCTAAGAAGCCATTGATGTCATTAATCACATCACTGATAAAGACACTGCCATGTTAGTTGGCCCTTGCCTCACCTTTACTTTCTTTAGTTTCTAAGTTGAGTTCTATGAACAAACTTGTGGTGTTATGATGGGCTCCCCTCTCTCCCCCATTGTCGCAAACTTGTTTATGGAAGATTTTGAGACAAGGGCCCTTGCATCAGCCAAATTCTGTCCTAAAAAGAGGAAGAGGTTTGTTGATCACACTTGTGTTATTTGGCCTCATGGACAGGAAAAGCTTGATCTTTTCCTCAACCACCTGAATTCTCTTTTAGATTCCATCAAGTTCACTATGCAGGTTGAGGATAATGGTCACCTTCCCTTTCTTGACATTCTCCTATTTAGGTCCGATGAAGGTTCCATTTGTCACTATTTTTTTTTAAAAAGACTCGCACGAAACAGTACCTCTATGCTAGTTCTCATCATTTCCCAGCTCAGAAATTCAGGGTTCTCAATACTCTCGTTACCTGCACTCTAAGAGTCTTTGATGATGACTACCTTGATCAGGAGAAGGCTCATCGTCTTGAGGTTTTTCAAAGAAATGGGTATAGTAGACCCCTTAGTCTCAAGGCCTTTCACAAGTCTAACAAATAGCCTATGGTTAAACCCGCTCTTCCTGATCCTATTCCCAAGGTTTATCTCTCGTATATCCAAGGAACCACAGATAGGATTGCTCATATTCATAAGAAGACTAATGTTTCTTCCTCCAAGCCTCTCAGTACCATTAAAAACTCTCTTAGATCGATTAAGGACCCTATTGACCCGAAGGACACAAAAGGTGTCTACCTCATTCCCTGCTCCTGTGGTATTCCCTACATTGGAGAAACAGGAAGATCTATTAAGCAGAGGATCAGTGAACATGTCGCTGACATCAGACACAATCTCTCTCACACCTCAGCTCTTGTAGAACATGCTAAGAAATCAAAACACCATGTCTGCATTGAATAATCCAAATTCATTGCTAAGATTGATCATTTTCACCACAGAAAGCTAAGGGAAGCGAATGAGATTGAGAGGCGTGCCAAAAACCTCAATAGGGATGATGGTTGGGAATTAAGTAACAGTTGGATCCCAGCACTCACTTCATAACTCTATCGTGGTTTCCTCACTCTTACCTTTCTTCATCTTCAGTTGTTTTCTATCCAATTTTTTTTTCTTTCATCTTGCTGGAGGTATTACCTCTACCCTATCTCTTCATCTTGCTAATAGTATTACCTTTACCCTATCCTTTCCTCTATCCTTTGATGGACTCATCCTAGCAATGAAGTTTGGACTTAATATTCATAATTATGCCTAATTAGAATCTTGAATAATTATTTTAGGACATAGTATTATAGAAATTGTTAATTAATTTATTGCATAATAATCACATAAATAATCCATTTTTGGTAATATTTACTATAACGACTAGTTTTTCTACCTAATTCACCCTGAATATGTCAACCCTGACTAATAATATTATATAGATAAATTATTCATAGATAATATTATTATTTGACTTGTTCAATAAATTAGTTTTAATATTATTATGAACTAATTCCTTACCTAACAACTAATTCTCAGCCAATTATTATATAAATTAATTATTTTGATAATATTGTTTACTCGTTTATTATAATGAGTAGTTTTCCACCTTATACTCATTGAATATGTTAAACCTAACTATTAATATTATAAATTATGCTTAGATAATATTAATATTTAATTTGATAAATATATTACTTATTTTTAGTTATTATTAACTAATTTATTAAAGATAGTAGCTAGCCTTCTACCTAACTCACCTTGAATATATATCAACCATAACAAAATAATATTATGTAAATTAGTTATCCTTAGATTATATTATTATTTAAATTCTTAAATAATTTACAAATTTGATATTAAATAATTATTTATTTTTCTAACTTAATAAACATTTTTTTCACATATTCTTAAATAATTTTATTTTATCAATGGGATAGTTTTGAACGGCTTACACTAAACCATGATGCATCCCTATTATTTATTCTCTCAAATCGTGTGGCTTCTCACCCTGTCACAAGGATGAACCACATTAGTTGGTTCGAAAGACTGCTCTCTACATTTTGGATCACAAAAGTCTTAGATCGAACATTATCACCCTTCACGGAAAGGGAATGGCTGAGAAGGCTCGTCAATTTAAACGAGCTCGACTGCAAATCGCTAAAAATAAATCTGAATAAATCTGATTTGATGTTTCTCAAAAGGTGTAGGGATGCATCATTGTTTATAGTGTTTGCCCGTATTTCTTGAGAAGAGCAGAGGAGCACAGCACAAAAAACAACTCAAAAACACTGAACTCAAGAACTTGCCTCTATTCATCAATTATCAGGTATATATAAAAGCTGGAGAAGTTTCTGGAGACGGGTTCAGTCGGTGGCTTCCTAGAGAAGCTTCAATGTATCCGCCAACTTCTAGAACTTCATTAAATACATCGGTTGATTTCTACATCTAGCATTAAATCATTGTTAAATATTAGTGACAGGTGGTTGGAATTACGTCTGGTTTCCAACACTCCCCCTTAATTCCAACTACATACAATGAACAAGACATTATACTCTTAATTGTCATGCCTGCTGGTCTAAGTCTCAGCTAGGCTTACAACATAATTTGGATTTTCTACAATGTACAACTTATTTCTACATATTTCAAATTTAGCCTTGCCAAGAGGCTTGGTGAATATGTCAGCCACATTTTCACTTGTATTACAAAATGATAAGTCAATTTCTTTTGATTGCAATTTTTCTCTTACAAAATGATGTTGTGTCTCAATGTGTTTTGTCCTTGCATGATATATAGGATTGTTTTCCAACTTGATAACGCTTTGATTGTCACATCTGATTACTGTAGGTGCTTGTTGTGTTTCTCCAACATCTTCAAGTATCCTTCTAAGCCATATTGCTTCACAGGGAGCACTGCATAATGCTTTATATTCAGCTTCAGTGGATGACAATGAAACAGTTGGTTGTTTCTTACTATTCCAAGATATTGGTCCTTAACCAATATTGAACACGTATCCAGTAGTAGATTTCCTATCATCTAGATTTCCAGCCCAATCAGAATCAGAATAACCTGCCAATTAAACATCAAATTCATCAGTATACATAATACCAAAATTAAGTGTTCCTTTCAAATATCGAAGGACTTTGTTTGTTGCTTTCCAATGGCTTTCACAAGGCTTAGCCATGAACTGACTAAGTATGTTGACAGAATATGCTATGTCTGGCCTACTAGTGGTGAGATAATTTAGACTTCCCACCAGTTGACGGTACATAGTTCCATTCACCTCTTTTGTTCCATCATCACTGCACAATTTGACATTCTGTTCTAAAGGAGTAGATGTTCCCTTGCATTCAATCATATTGAATCTTTTAAGGATTTCCCTTGTATATTTGCTTTGTGTGATCAATGTCTTACCAGGTTCCCTCCAAACTTCAAGATCTAAACAATAATGCAATTCACCAAGATCCTTCATCTCAAATACATGTGACAACTGATTTTTAATTTTTTCAATCAACTTGCATGCATTTTCTGTTATGATTAGATCATCAACATATACAGATATTAAAGAAACATTCTTGTCTTCATCTTCCTTGATGTATAAGTTAGGATCATTCTTGCTTCTCATAAAACCTTTCTCATAAAAGAAAGAATCAATTTTCACATACCATGATCTTGGTGATTGTTTCAAGCCATATAAAGCTTTCTTTAACTTGCAAACCAAATGCTCATGTCCCTGTTTTACAAACCCTTCAGGCTAAACTAAATAAACTCCTTCTTTTAACTCACCATTCAAAAATGTAGATTTGACATCTAACTGATGCATTTTCCAATTATATTTTGTAGCTAATGCAATCATAATTTTAATTGTGTTCAACTTAGCTACAGGTACAAAAGTATCTTCATAATCAATTCCCTCCTTTTGCGAATATCCTTTGGCAACCAATCTAGCTTTATATTTATCAATACTTCCATCAGCATGAAATTTAGATTTATAAATCCATTTGCATCCTATGGGAACTTTGCTTTTAGGAAATTCTGTTAATTCCCATGTGTCTTTCTTCATTATAGAGTTATATTCTTCATTCATTGCATTTCTCCATTCTTCATATTCTTTGGCTTCTTCATAGCTTGAAGGTTCTACAACATTCATAACCGAAGACATTAATGCATAATCTTTATACTTTACAAGTACCCGACTTTGACGTGATGATCTTCTTGGAGTTTTATTGCTTTCATCTTTCTTTTTGCTTTGCGGAGTCCCCTCTCCTCTTCTTGGAGTATCATGACTGCTTGATGCTCCTTGCTTTTTAGTTTGTATCTGTTCCTGAGCTTGTCCTTGTTCTTGTTCAACACTTGTATGTAATTTGACATAATCATCAATATCATGCCATACACTAGTATTATTTATTATATCACCTTCATTAGCAATCTCATGAAACACCACATCCCTACTTGCAAGAAGTCTATGAGTATTGGGATCAAACAACTTGTATGCTTTATGTTGATCACAATAATCAATAAATATGCACTTAATTGACTTTGCATCAAGTTTTCTTCTTTCATCTTTAGAAATGTGAGCAAATGCCTTGCAACCAAAAACTCTTAAATGACTCACTTTTGGTTTGTACCCATAAAATGCTTCAAAAGGTGTTTTAAGCTCTAAACTTTTGGTTGGACTCCTATTTTTCAAATAAACAACAGTATTAATGGCTTCAGCCCAAAACACATTAGAGATATTCTTACCTTGAAGCATACTACGTGCACATTCAACTAGTGTTCTATTTTTCCTCTCAGCAACTCCATTTTGCTGAGGTGTATGTGGCACTGTAAATTGTTGCTGAATCCCATTGCTATTACAATATTGATTAAATTCTCTTGATTTGAATTCTCCCCCTTGATCATATCTCAAAATTTTGATGTAATTACCAGATTGTTTTTCTACCATATTCTTAAATTCTTTAAAGTACTCAAACACATCACTCTTTCTTCTTATGAAATAAACCCATGTATATCTAGATCTATCATCCACAAAAATAAGAAAATACCATGCTCCACCAATAGATCTAGTTTGCATAGGTCCACATACATCAATATGAATTAGTTCAAGTATTTCCCTTTGCCTTTTTTCTTTATGTATAGGAAATTCCTCACTATGTTGCTTGCCAAGTACACATGCTTCACATTCAACATGATCATTCTTCAACACAAGAAGCCCTTCAACCATAGTGTTCTTTTGAAGTAGCATTAAATATTTTTGATTTAGATGTCCATACCTTTGATGCCATAATCTATTGTTGACATTGTTGTAGATGCCAAGCTTGATGACATTTCCTGGTCACATCTAGCTTTTACAAGCCTCCAACTCTGGTTCCTGTGGCAATAACTTTGTTCTTGTCTTTCACTACACACTGTGATTTAACAAATTCCACCTTCAAATCTTGGTCAGTAATAGTAGAAACAAAAATTAAATTCTTTTTGATATCAGGAACATACATCACATTATGGATCTGTTTCTCTTGTCCATTAGGCAAATTCACACCTATTATTCCATAACCTTGAACTTTAAGTGATATGTTATCTCCTAGGCAAACATATGTTCCATCAATGTTTTCATGATATTCATCAAACCACTCCTTATTACAAGGCATATGGAGTGATGCCCCAAAATCAATGAACCAGGCATTCTTATCATCATTTTCCATAGACAATGTAACATCAGAAACAAACAATTTAAGATTTTTAAATCCATCACTGATTGAGGTATCTTTATCCACAAAATTTAAATATGCCTTCTGTTTTTTTTCCTAGACTCATTATATTTCCTTTTATAACAATCTTTAGAATGATGCCCAGGTTTACCACAATAATAACACTCATCATTTCTCTTTGGAAATTTGGACTGTATCATACCTTTTTGTTTTGCTTGAAACTTGCCTCCTTTGTTCTTGTCCCATGACTTGCCTCTATATGGATATTTTCCCTTGGCCACTAATGCCAAATCTGAACTGCTAGAGCCCAAATTAAGGTTCTTCATCCTCTCCTCCTCTTGTAGAAGAATTCATGTCAATTCATCAAATGAAGGGAGTTTTTCTCTAGCTGCAAGACTTGAAACAAAAATTTGATAATCTTGCACTAAGCCATTTAATATGATGGTGACTAAGTCAGTATTGGACACCTTTTCACCAATATCTCCTAACTTATCACTTAAATCTTTGACACGAGATATGAAATTGCTTATACTTTCATTTGCTTCCATTTTTAGAGATAAAAGCTTAGTCTTCAAAAACAAAATTCGGTTTGTATTTGTTGTTTCATACAAACCCTTCAAGTTATCCCATGTTTCTTTTGATGTCTTGCAATCTCTGATATGAGGAATAATGTTGTCCTTTACAGACATACGTAGCAGCACCTTTGCTTTTGTCTCCCTGCTCTCCCAATCTGGAATAGAACCTGCAACAATGGGTTTGGGCTCATCCCCACTCACAATGGACCAGAAACTACTCCCTTCTAAAATAGCCATTAACTTAAATTTCCAATTCACATAATTTTCTCCATCAAGTTTGGTGGATTCATTCATATAATTATCAAGCAACAAATTTGCCATGATGAGAAGCTTTCTCTAATCACCAATATTCAAATATTAGAGAGGGAAAACTCAGACACATTACACAGAAACCACAAGCAACTTCACAACTTCAATATTTCCTTAATAATAAAAACCCTCCTATTTTTTTTAATATCACCTCTCCCTTTTTTTCTGTCACTAAATCATAAAAAAACATATACTCATTCAACGTCAAGACTACCAAAACCAATAGCCAAACCACATTTTATAGGCATCATCATTCATAATGCAAGGTTTTTAGTAATAAGCATCATCCACACGGTCCAGTGTCAAATACATTCACATCCACAACTTTTTGCTCAAATAAAAAGCAGGCAAGTCAAAAATTTGAGCCCAATCAGCCAACTCAGGGCTTACAAATTAAAACTTCTTATCAACTTAATAGTGACTAAACATAAAATCATTTATCAACATTCCAATTTTTTCAGAACTTTTTTTTTTTTTAATTACTGCTTAAACGGACTTTGAAGAGATAACTTAAAATATCAGGTGATGCTATAGATTACCCTTGAAGCCAATTTCTCATATATCAGCAGCTGGGAAGCGCACTCCCAATGATTCTGAACGTAGCCCCGGCAAGCAAAGCTTGTGTATTAGCAGGCAAGCAGAAAAAATTGACACAACAAAGACCTTTGCTGAGGGAAACATCAGCACAGAGCTCAACACACCTTAACACAACACGTATATTATAAAAAATTCAGAATCTTAAGCATCATAAAACACCAAAAGCCAAAGAAAATTCACCGCACAGCACTTTCAGGATCAAACTTTTTCACCACAGCCGCTGCTGCAACCTCCACCGCAACGCACAGTTGAGCCTCCTTTGCACTGCTCCTCTGCAACACTTCTCAGCACACAGCTCGCAGCGCCTTTGTAACACAATGCACTTTATAGCGATATCTCACCCACTTTGATCGCTCGACTTGGGCTCTCGCACTCAGCCCTGAACCTTGCTCTGATACCATGAAAAGAGCAGAGGAGCATAGCACAACAACACAACTCAAAAACACTGAACTCAAGAACTTGCCTCTATTCATCAATTAATAGGTATATATACAAGCTGGAGAAGTTTCTCAAGACGGATTCAGTCGGTGGCTTCCTGGAGAAGCTTCAATGTATCCGCCGACTTCTAGAACTTCATTAAATACAGCGGCTGATTTCTAGATCCAGCGTTAAATCATTGTTGAATATTGGTGACAGGTTGTTGGAGTTACGTCTAGTTTCCAACATTTCTCATCCACTTAACAACTCCAAATATAAACACATTTTTTTGAAATCCAACTTTGCTCTTATTAGATCTGAAACTGGTTTAATAAGGAGGGATCTTGATCATCTTTCTCGCAAGGATTCTGTCGCTCCATTTGAATCTAGGAAATAAGGTTTCGTTTTCTCTATGGATGGTGATCGATGGCAGTTCGGCGGAAAAGGGTATCCGGTTGGAGGAATACTCAAAGAAAAGCATTTGGTTAAATTTGGGAAACAATTAAATGTTGGAACTCGCTCCTCCGGTTTCGTTTATGTTCTTGAGTTGCATCGGTCAACAAGTGCAGTCAATAAAGAGAAGATTACTTCTTTAAAGGACCAGATCTGCTCACAAAATTCAACGCCAAAGCTGTCTGGTTTCTCATCTGCCTTTCCATCCACCTCTCCATCACTGTCTCGAGCATTCTCTGCAACGTCTCCTTCCTCAGCACTAACCCTAGTTTCTCGAACTTTCCCATCCTTCTTCATCCTCCGTCCAGGCTTCTGTTTGCCCTGTGACGTCCCTGCCCTCTTGTGCTCTGCTCCTCCCTTCCCCTTCAGATGCCATCCACCCCCCTCTACACTGAGATGACTGCTATGTCGAGGCCCCTCCTTCCCTTGATGACTCCTGCCCCCCTCCCTCGAATTTCTTTCGCAGCCCCTCAGATTTCGTTCTCTTCTCCTCCCCCACGCCTATTAATAGTAAGTCATTTATCGTATTCCTTCCCTATTTTGGCTTTACACTGTTGTCCCTCTCTTCCCTATCATAATAAGCATTATGACAATATTAATAATAATATGCATAAATAAATCTATGGTCTTCTGAAGATTCATAAATCTGGTGCCCCTTGAGACCTATCCTTAATACCATTAATGATCCGACCTATCCTCTTGCCAAATTCCTAGCCCAAAAGCGCAAGCCTCTTGTAGGTTGCATTGATTCTTTTGTCAAAAACTCTGCCTCCTTCGTTTAAGAATGGGAATATATCAAATTAGATACTGGAGATTTATTGGTGTGTTTTGATGTCATTTCCTTATACACCAAAATCCCCATCCAAGAAGCCATTGATGTCATTAATTGCATCACTGATAGAGACACTTTAAAGTTAGTTGGCCTTTGCCTCACCTCTACTTTTTTTAGTTTCCAAGGTGAGTTCTATGAACAAACATGTGGTGTTGCGATGGGCTCCCCTCTCTCCACCATTGTCGCAAACTTGTTTATGAAAGAATTTGAGACAAGGGCCCTTGCATCTGCCAAATTCCATCCTAAAAAATGGAAGAGGTTTGTCGATCACACTTGTGTTATATGGCCTCATGGATAGGAAAAACTTGATCTTTTCCTCAACCACCTGAATTCTCTTTCAAATTCCATCAAGTTCACTATGGAGGTTGAGGAGAATGGTCGCCTTCCCTTTCTTGACATTCTCATGTCTGGGAGGGATGATGGTTCCATTTGTCACCAACTTTTTTGAAAAAAGAGTCACACGGAATAGTACCTCCATGCCAGTTCTCATCATTTCCTAGCTCAGAAATTCGAGGTTCTCAACATTCTTGCTACCCGCGTTCTAAGAATCTCTGATGATGACCACCTTGATCAGGAGAACACTCAGCTTCTTGAGGTTTTTGAAAGCAATGGGTATAGCAGATTCCTTAGCCTCAAGGCCTTTCACAAGGCTAACAAAGAGCCTAGGATTAAACTCGCTCTTGTTGATCCTATTCCCAAGGTTTATCTCCTCTATATCCAAGGAACCACAAGGACCCAATTCTTACAATGTGATTAATTCGAAAGACTGTTCTTTACATTATAAATCACAAAAATCTTAAATAGAACACTTTCCATTATTGTCTCAAGAAATAACATCACCTTATCAGGGTGAGTTTTTGCAGGGGACCTCATTGTAAGTGGAGGACAGGTAATGACCATTTATTGCAGTTGACTATGGCTATGTGCAGCAAACATGCACTGCATCCACATAAGGTCACTGCAACTATCCAAAATTGCACTGTAGGTTAATACTGGCAAGCCAATTGCCATTGGCATGATAAATTCTCCCCTTACTACGGTTACTGTACAGTTTATCATTATAAGAAGACACCATCTAAAACTTTTCGAGTTTCTCTTGATCGCGTTGGACTGCCTGTTTCAAACACTCAGCGGATGTAATATTTTTTGGGAAGCAACGAATTGGTATGTACAAGATCCATTCTCAATTCATTCGATGTTTGCACCGAATGAAAAGAATGCATTTATTCCATCACATTAAGAAATATACAGAGCCATAGCGAAAGAATAAGCAGACGCTGGCATTTCCAGTGAAGAGGAAGAGTTTGATATAATTATCTGAATGTGGAGAATAGTTCGCAGGAAGATGACGAAGAAAACATTTGTTTTTAATCTAAAGAGCATTCTGCAAGAATAGTGACAAGAACACACAACTGGATCATTACCATTAGAAAACCACATTAACAGTATCATGCATACCAAGCAGTATTTATGTATTTTTTTACTTGGTAGATTTTTTAAAATAGAGAAAATAATATAGGGAATTGATTTATGCTTTTAAAAGGAAGGGAAAGAAATGGAGTTGTGTATAATGCGACTTTTTAAAGATTAGAGTGCTTTCTTCCCTCGA
This sequence comes from Pinus taeda, assembly GCA_000404065.3. Classification (NCBI taxonomy): domain Eukaryota; kingdom Viridiplantae; phylum Streptophyta; class Pinopsida; order Pinales; family Pinaceae; genus Pinus; species Pinus taeda. Next base: position 244,891 of record APFE031336156.1, on the reverse strand, counting down.
AATCTTTAAAAACTATTTATCTTGTTTTTACCATTATTATATAAAATACTAAAAAAACTATTGTCTTGCTTTTTTAGCATTATTATATAAATACTTTAAAAAGTTATTATCTTGATTTTTAGCATTATTAGTCCCTACCTGGGACTATTAGCGATCGATAGATCGTTGACCGAGCATTAGTTTATCTTTTGACCAGTTTTTTTTCCAGTTATTTGGCATGTTAACCTAAGTTTAATGCTCCCAATTTCATTCAAAAAAAATTTAAGCAAAGTTTTTGGTTTGCAAAATAATTGAGGCCTTATTGCAGCCTTCACGTCGTTCGATGCAAAAAAATTGTCGCAATATCATCTTATCCTAAGTAGGCTGTGGAGGCAAAGTTTGTAATATTGTCTTATCCTAAGTAGGCTGGTTGAAGCTGCAAGTTATTTTATCCAAAGTAAGTTGGTTGAAGCTGCAAGTTATTTTATCCAAACTTTAATTGCCAACTTCCACAACACTAATTTTGCATGGTCGTAGCCACTTGTCTTTAGTTGGCCACTTGTCTTCTGTTGTTCTTTAATTCTAAATGCTATATGGCAGCGTGCTGGCCCTTTTGTTCGCCATTCATTCCTATCAGCGCTACCCTACAACCAAGCTCCACCATGGTAGCGGCTAAGCTTCACTTTTCACTGCATTCTGCCCTTCCAGATTTGGTTTGGTTCAGGTATCCTTGCTAGCGTCTGATTAATCTACTAGTTAAACTTATATTCCTTTCTTCCGCAAGGGTAATTTTCTGCGCGACTTACTGTCTTCGCCTTCTTTGAACAAAATACCGCTACAATTACGGAAATAGGTTCTTGGTCTCTTGCAGGGTTATCATTATGCTGTGGTAAATGACTATAATTTAACCTCTCGCTTAGTTTTTCAGTTTATTTTTTTTAAATGACAATAAGCATTTACACTGTATGCTTGCAGCGTTCAATATGCTTTCTAGTGGTGGTCTACTAGTATATGCCCTTGCTCCCTTTGTGAAATACTCAGGTAAGTTCTTTGTTCTCCCAATGAGTGAGTTCTTAATATCATTGTTTGTGCTGGAAGAAGTCCCAACCTAGCTCCATTGTTCCCTTGCAGGAAATTGGTCGCCGACTATGTGTTACATACATTATTTTTGGTTATATCCGGTGATTTGGTTTTCCAGGTTCCTCAGTTATATCTATATCACGACGTCCACCTGCAATTTAAAATTTAGAACCCTAATATATTTTGGGTTTTTCCATTCGGACCGTTTTCTTTGATATTTTTTATTGATGGACCATCCACCATAATATAGGGTCTGAATTTTACTTTTTATACTATATATGGATAGTTAATGAGCGTCTATAAATTTTCTTTCAGGGTTTGGAATTTAAATAATATAGGATCTGAATTTTATTTTTTATACTATATATGGATATTTAATGAGTGTTTGTAAATTTTCTTTCAGGGTTTCGAATTTAAATAATATATTTCGGGTTTTCTGTTCGCACCGATTTCTTTGAGAATTTTGGTGGACGGATCTCGACCATAATATAGGGTCTAGATTTTATTTATACTATATATGGACAGTTAATGACGGTCTTCCAATTTTTTGGGTGGTTTCGAATTTAAAACTTATTATTGTTCTTTTTCGAATTACTGTAATCAAGCCTTCTTTAGTTTAGGAGATAGCTTTGGAAATATAGTTCGATTCACTCATTATATGCTTAATGATTTTGTTATTTATCAGTGTGCTGTTGTGAATAATATGCATAATATTTCATTAGCTCTCAGAAAATTTATATATAAATTTTTATGCATCTCCATTAGGTTTGCTTTTAATTAAAGTAGGTAGGTTTCGAGTGTAGGGAACCATATTTGTGTTCAACATTTCACTTATTTGTTCTGAAAATGACCAGACTTCACTTCTGATATCCCTGAGTTCCCTGTTCTCAACCTTTCAATCCTGTAATATACATTTATTATATAGTGATAGTCTAGATTCTATTTAAATTTTACAATGGTTGAATTTAATTACAAAGATGATAACTGGTATTAGATTTACTTGCAACTATTTTTGTTCAAAGCAGATGATGAATGCATGCGAGTTCAAGACAAAAATACCAAAAATGTGTTTTCCACCACAATGATTTATCACTATTATCGTCAGCCTTGCAGGGACTCTACTTTCATGCAAGAAAATTCCATCGAATTTTGAGTGTTCTCCACAAATGCTGCAGATTATTTAAATTCCAGCAGAGAAAAACACTATAAGGTAACGCATTAGTGCATACCTCTCAAGTTACAGTCGGAATACAGGTGCCTGAACATGCAGTTCAACCTTTCTAACTCTGATACTCGAAAAAATCTTGGGTGTTATTACTAGAGGAAATTATGAGGTTGTCGTGGCAATGCAATGTGAACATAAGTGTAAAATGTAAAAGATTCGACCGTGGTCCGTAATTAGCTATCAGATAAATCCATGTTCCAAAGATGCTTATCCATAAGTTGTTTGAGAAATTTTCAATGTAACTTCACCGAACAGTTATTGGGTTCAAATATAACTACTCAGATTTTAAATTTCTAAACTGACTATGAAGATTCAATAGAATATTCATACTCTAACGTTATAGACATTCCTTTTCTATATTATTCCGAAAAATGTGGGACACGCAAAAACATTTGAAGTTGTTTTCATCATTACAACGTCTGAGAAAACTCAAGCGAAAAATCCCACCAAAGTGTCAGTTGAAGGCAAATGCCGGACGGCCTTCTATCTCTTAATTGTATTGGAGCACATGGTTACTTTGTTATTATATTTTAATTTATTTTTAATTTTAACTACGATCTTACCTAACTTTGTTTGTTATGATGTTCCTGGCATTTGCTTTTACACAAAGCATAATTTTGACATTCTCTTCATGCCATAGGTGAGATACACCAACAATAAAATCAATAAAAAGAAAAAGTTGGAATGATCAGTGAAAACACGATAAAAGAAAAGAACTGGAGATCTGGGAAATGAGATTACCTGGTTCAATTTTGGATTGGGTCTTGGTTACGTTCTCGTTTTCTTGGAAACGCAGTAGGTTTTTTCTCTTTCAAGACTATATATACTTCAGTCCAATGTAAAAGTATCCAACTGTAAGACGGCTGAGTTTGTTTTCTTGGAGATGCAAAGGAATTTTCTCTTTCAATCATGTACAGAGTTATTTCATACGTAAAAGTTTCCAGCTCTCAGACGGCTGACAGAGTGAAGGGTTAATATCAAACTCTCACAACGGTGATTCCCGTTCTAGTGCCGGGGTCTAATTTCTGCTCGTTATTGATGTGTATATTGTCATTCCAAGTGGTTCATTGTTTTATTTCTGCTCGTTATTGATGTGTATATTGTCATTCCAAGTGATTCATTTTTTTATTGGGATTTTGGATTAAGGCTTTATTGATATTGTGTACATTGTGTTTTTCTTAGACCACATCTTCTGAGAGTTTGGTATATTCTCTGTAATTTCCTACGTTTTCTTTAGCTAAAAGATATGTTGTAGCATTTTGTCTAACCCCTGTACTTTTAATTTGGTCTTTGTTTGGTGATTTATTCAAGGCATCTTCATCTCGATTGTTGATTAGATGGATGGTTGCACCCATATCCGTTTGATTGTGAAATATTCAGTGAATCAATGATCTAGATTTGGGATTTCAGGTTAAAGTCAATTTAGATAGTCAAAGGATTTGACCATACATTTTTGTTATAGTTTTTTGTAAGTGAATCTATGATTAATGAAGAGTTAGAAACAATATGGATAATAGTAAAGTGAAAGAAGGTTGGAAGTTGAAATATCTATTGACGGTTCTTTGTTTTATACATTTTGTATTAAATTCTAAAAACTACTATTCAAATAAAGTTATTTAAATTCGAAGTATAAAATCTCTTAGACTGCTAAAATCTTTATCCGTCACTAAAAAATAGTTCTTGTCTTGTACAAGAGGAACAAGAAAAATGTCACATACCCTTGTTGCCTAAATAAAGCCATTGAAAAAGGGATAAAGCCATTGAAAAAGGGAAAGCAAGGTCTGTCAAGTTGTGGTAACATGGCTATTAAATGTATTTTGCGGTTCCATCCCATGATTGCAGGTGGCCGCACGGTGGGAGAGGAGCCTTGCCCTCGGAAGGCGGCAACCCCTCTAATCTCCTCTTTTTGGCAAGAGGTGGCCGCGACCAAGCCCTTTGCTGCCCCGCCCATCCATTTCTTCTGAGCAAAGAAGAAATAATTTGGGAGAGGTAGAGGTAGTTTATCTTAGTTCGGGCGCTAATTAATCGCTCATATTAACCACAACCATGCATAAAGAAGTCTATTCTATCTAACTACAGGAGGGCTCTGAAGGGCTTGGCTGCGGCCGCAACTCTTTAGGCCAGCGTTGTGTTCTAGGTAAATCTTTTAATTCCCTTTTTATCTTTCCAAGAATCACTTTTTGGCCGCTTAAAACAAAATTTGTTATTTTCTATTTTCTCTTCTGTTTTGCATATTTGGGATTTTAGTTTGGTTCATTTAATCTTACAAATCTACTCTATCCAAGAATTGTTTATTGATCGTTAGTTTTGGGCTAAAAATTTGTCCATACTCTGGATTTCAGATACTTGAACTTAGCAACTATATATAGTCATGATGTAAGGAAAACTGGTGTGGTTGGTAGGGCTGTATTGGATTGTGAAAAGCATCTAGCTTATAACATTGTTTTATTGTCCATAAACAATAAAAGAAAAATCTCAAGAGAAAAATGGGGTACTTACTATTGGACCATTTTAACAGGTACTTACTATTGGACCATCTTAACTACTTTCGGCCACCTCTTGAAGAAAATAACAAAAATAAGAAATATGTTTCCAAGCCGCTTTTGTAAGAAAAATAAGAAATCTGTTGCCAAGCCTGTAAGAAAAATAAGAAATCTGTTGCCAAGCCTGATCTGATACTGTAGATTGAGGCTTTGTCACTGAACATTTTGGAGCCAAGGTTCGAGGGGAGACATTTTCCTCAAATAAAATTAGATAATGCAACCATTTCAATGCCATTGTATACTTTGTTTCCTTGCATTCAGAACAACCGATTCTTATTTTCTCTCAACTTCTTCGTATTTTTGCTGTGCTATTCTTCACGATGTCCCAGATTGGCGTAGTGGAAACATGCACATAGACATCTGGGCAGCAATCGAGGCACACAGAAGCAATTAAGAAAACATGTGTGGTTGAAAACACAGTTGTGGAGAGTGGGTGCATGCAAGCCTACTTGGCAGTTCCTTTTATATTTTATTTTAAATTATTTCATTTAAAATGATTTATTGATTATTACATTTATTTATTTATTTTAATTAATTTTGTTATTTTTTTAATTATATATAATAAAAAAAATGAATACCAACAGCCTCACTCATGGATAACAATTTCTCTCTTGCAGTTAAGCTAAAGTATTTTTCTTTTAAAACACATTGACTTACACTGAGAGAACCGCGGCCGCCGACGATTATTTTTATTATTATTATAAAAATTAAAATGTTTTTCCTTTTAATTTAAAAAATATTAAAAATATAAAAATTATATTTTATATTAAAATAAATTAACTAAATTGGGAAAAACAAATGACTTAATTTTTTTAAATATAAAAAAACATTTATATAAAATATATAAATTAAATTGAAAAAAAAGAATGACTAATTTTCTTTTTAAAAGGTTAAATTTTGATGGAATTTTTTTTGAAAGGTTAAATTTTGATAGAATCTTCCTTAAATATATGCAATGAATTACACATTGAACGAACTATTTCAGTTCCATTTCAAATCGGACAGTATACAATCCATTTGTGTTGTCCTTGCACTATTTCAGTTCCATTTCAAATCGGACAGTATACAATCTATTTGTGTTGTCCTTGCACTATTTCAGTTCCATTTCAAATCGGACAGTATACAATCCATTTGTGTTGTCCTTGCAGACCTCGACAGGGACTACCGCCACTGCAGTGGCTCCTTGTTATATAAAGTACTAAAAAAAACTATTATCTTGTTTTTCTCGATATTTCTTTTTTTTCTAATATTGGTTTACCTGAAAGGTCTGAATGTTAATCATTTTCTAAGAGAAGTGTGGATATTAATCATTTTCTAAAAATGAATTAGGATGAAGTTTAATAAGTTTTTCTATTTTGAAAAAAGTTTCCAGAATTTTAAATTAAGTATTATTAATTATTAGATGGTTGGTTGGTATTTAATTTTTATAGAATATTCTAAAATATTTTTGGTACTTTTCAAGAATAAGAAGTTGAAATTTATCTTTAATGTAATTTTATTACTCCAGATGTATTATAGTTTTTAAGGCATGTGGTATTTATAAGCTATGGCATTCACAAACCCATATGTAACATATCACTTTAAAAATCTCTACTATAAAGTGGCTACACTTTTTTTAAAATGTACATATGTTTAAATAATTTATTAATATTTTTATATAATTTGTAATAACAAGAATTTAAAATATATATTTTTTTAAAGTTATAATTTAATTAATATATATTTAAAGGTTGTAATTTAATTAATTTGTATGTTTTTAAAAGATTTTTTTTTCAGAAACTGTTTTTTTTTTTTTTTTTAAAGATTTGAATGTATTTAAAATAATTATTTAATATCCAACCGAATTTACAACCATTTAAATTTATATAATAGGTAATTATAATGTAATATTTAATTTTCTTATATTTCACATAATTATAATATTCTTAAATTTCATTGATTTACCAAATGATCTGAAGTAATTATATATATATGGCGTTGGAGTTTGTCTTTTCTCATGCTTAATTTCTTTGTGAGTTATGTATAGTATGTTGTAAACCCACATAAGAACTTGCATCTACCTAATTATATTAATTGTCTTTAATACACCTTGAACATTCTCCATTTTAATATATTGTCCATGTATCAAGATATATAACTGTGAAAAGACACCTGGAATTACTTTGACATTCTGATTCACTCAAATTTAAAAAAAAAATGCTAATTATTATAATATATTGTCCATACATTCAAAATACATGCTTCCTATGTAACAAGAATACCTATGATTCGAAAATATCTGTATGTAGTACGAGGCAATGCCTGGTTGCTTAGCTACTAAGCTTTGTCACAAGCTGTTCGTGCAAAGGAGAGGACGTCGTTGTCATTGTCGTAGAGTATTTGGTAATTCTGCTGCTGCAGATTACCGAATATGGACATATTAGTATCACCCACACCGCCGGGTAACATCCCAAGGCAGGCAATGCCACGCCGGGAAGCGGTGTACACCATGTAGTTATGTGAAGTTAGTTTGAAATCTGCTCCGCGGAAATGGAATGTGATAATGGGATATTTTACTCGTGGTTTGCCCTCGTAGTTAAAACAGAGGTCAAGGCCAAGTTTAGAGCCATTGACTACTGGAAGATTAATCCTTGACTTCAACTGAGTCTTCACAAAATCATAAGCAGGCTGGGGCAGAAAAGTCACTAGCGTTCCAGTGTCTATGACTATTCCACCGGAGCCATCAGATTTAATATCGAAAGTACCGGCAGGGATTTCTAATAACTTACCGCCAATACTGATTGTCTCCAATGAAAGATAATAGAATTGTGGATACATGCTGTTCCGAATTAATGGAGTCGAACTGGCGGACTGGTTATTGAAGAGAGTAACGTTACCTATAAACAAAGGGCTGGTTTGGGGGGGAGGATTATTATAGGAAATGAGACAGTAAGAAAACATATTTCCGAACCCCTGGGAGAGCTGTGAGGGCAAAGACAGCTGGCTTCGTCCGAAGCCTACTATTCCAGCTCCTTCCATGCCAGGTCCTCTATTGCTGTGGCCACAACCAAAGGCAACATTTTTAAGCTTTCGAGAGTTAAGTGTAAACGTCTCGTACGAGAGAATCCCCTGGGTGACCGATCGGTCGACATAGGTAACGTTGTATCCACAGTCATAATTTCTGCCGCAAAAATATTGGTAACCTTGGCAGAGATTGCTTAAGCAGTTCACCTTACTGTAAGTGGAGGACACCCCAGGATCATATATTGTAGTTGACTGTGGGTAGCAATAAGTACACGGTTGGCACTGAGTCCATACTAGGCTACTTCCGGTATCCAGAATTGCAGAATAGTTTAACACTGGCGAGCCAATTCCCAGCTGCATGAGAAATTCTCCACTTCCTGAGCTTACTCTGGAGCTCACATAATCCAACTCATTGAAACCCAGCAATTCATGACTATCAGAAGTCATGCTCTGCAGCTTTCCGAATCTCTCTTGACCGCGTTGGACTGCTCGTTTCAAGCGCTCAGTGGATGTAATATTTGGAGGAAGCAGCGAATCAATATGGACAAGATCTATTCTCAATACATTGGCCTCCTTCACCGAATTAGCAGCATACATGCATTCCATCAAATTAAGAAATACACAGAGCCATAACGAAATAATAAGCAGATGCTGGCATTTCCAGTTAACAGAAAAAGTTTGATATACTATTATTCCAGCCATATCAACGGAGAGAGACTATTTCGCAAAACAGAGATAAGAATACACAACAAGAGTATTACCACTAGAAAACCACATTCACAAAAGCACATGCAGCAGGCAACGTTTATGGAATCGTCTGCTTCAGCGTTTTTTATAATAAATAAAAGAATTCTGGGAGCTGCTTTCTGCTTCCCAAAGCACGGAAGCTTTTTGGATAATCGTGCTTTGCTGCTGAAATTAAGGGGATCATATCCTATTATACAACGGAAATTTTCTTAACATTGCTCTTTGGAAAAAACTAAATTCTTGCTTTTTCCATATTTATTTACATAGAAATTATTATAAATGTGTTTATTTGGAATGTGTGAATATATTACCATTGAAAGCACTGACACTTTTATACCAAAATCATAATCGTGCTTTCCCACTGAACTTAAGGGGATCGTATCCTATCATACAACGGAAATTTTCCAAACATAGCTCTCTCGAAAAAGCTTAAAAAACTATATTCTTCTTTTTCTCCCTATTTATTTACATAAAAATTAGTATAAATGTATTTATTTGGAATAAACTAAATTCTTGTTTTTTACATATTTATTTGCATAAAATTCCTTATAAATGTGTTTATTTGGGAAGTTGGGACGTGCGAATATATTATTTTAATAAAATTTATTTTTATGTTGAATAAATGTGTATATTTTGCTATAAATTTTTCAAATTTTCAATTTAATTATTAAAAATTATTAACCTGATAATAAGATAAATTATTAACGGGATAATAAGATATAAATTTTGATAAAATATTGTAAATGTTTTTATTTTCTAAATAAAATAAAAATTAAGATTTATGTTAAAATATTTTTTATAGTTTCTATCATTTTAATTAAATTTAATTAATTAAAAGTACCATATAAATATATAATTATTTATTATGGTTCAGTTTATATAGTAATAGTAAAGTATAAATATTGATTCCATAATAATTTTAATAAAATTTATTTATAATTAAATTTATGATAATAAAAAGTAAAACTCATTATATATATATATATATATATATATATATATATATATATATGAATTTTGTATCGGAAATAATTCTGGATTTTACATCTTTGGTTCATATACATTGAGTTAAGCTTTTGAGTATCCACAGTAGTAATCCTCAATTTGTTAAAAACTAATGATTAAGCTCGTCTATTATCTTAATTCAAAATAGTCTTGATGATGGATCCCTGTTAGAATTTAAAACATTGACCAGTAATGGTGGTTATTACTGTGGATACTCAGAAGCATAACTCAACAAAAATGAACCATGGATGTCTAAAATCAAGAATGAATTTTGTTTTTCGAAAGCTATGTCTATAGAGATTTTCCGCAAGCTTTTTCTCTCAGTTTTTCTGCTCTAATTTCTCTCAAATCTGGCATTAATTTCATGAAATCACAAACTGATAGGTAAACCCTCCACACTCCAAGTGCCCTAGGGGTTTTCAGTGTGCTGAATCCATATATACAGTCAAAACACCAGTTAAAATAACACAAATCAAAATTTCATTTCAAAAGTACAAAAAATGACACTAAAAACAACTCTATTCAAAAATCCCTAAAATTATACTAACAAACTTACTATAACAAAAATTCAAATATAAATAACCAAAAAAATGCTAAAGAAATTTTTAAAATTATTTGAAAAAATAAACCGGACTATTTTGAAAATAAATGTTTTATTTTTTCGTTCATAGTAAGACTAAACGCCTCAACTGATTTCATCCAAAACAAACTAATAAGTGGATCATAAGTGCACCAAAAAGAAGTAATGAAGTCTAGGATGTATTTTGATGAGAAAGATATCCTTTCCTGGTAGCTGATTAGTTTCTAACCATTTCCAACTTAGGGTCATCGACAAAAAGACGAACATGAAATCTTGTAATAAAATCACAGAGGATGATGTGCGTGTTTATTTATATAAATATCAATCATTTACTCAAAAGTGCGCAAAGGCAAATAATATCTTATATAACATAGTATATGCTTTGGAATTCTGATTCACCGAGTAGAGAAAGTAGCCCTATTATTATAATAAAGCCAAAGGTTTATTGCAGTGTAATTTGTTAATTCATTATCAAATTTGAAATTTTGTTTAAATTAGTTAAAATAATTTAATAAAACTAAAAAATACAAAATATTTAAATAATATCTACCCCTAAAAGATTAGATTCTACATAAAAAAATCAGATAAAATCGTTCCTTACTCATGTTAAATCATCTATACGGATTAAAATATATGATACATATATTCATAAAATGTACAAAAATACTTTATGATTCGAAAATATCTATATGTAGTAGGACCAGATTTTGCACATATATTCAAAAGCAAGCATACTTCAACCCCTGGTTGCTTAGCTACTAAGCTTCGTCACAAACTGTTGGTGCAAAGGAGAGGACGTCGTTGACATTGTCGTAGAGTATTTGGTAATTCTGCTGCTGCAGATTACCGAATATGTAAATAGGATTAGTACCCTTACCGGGTAGCATCCCAAGGCAGACAATGTCAGGCTGGGAAGACGTGGTCACCATGTAGTTCGATGGAAAAAGTTTGAAATCTGCTCCCTGGAAATGGAATGTGATAAGGGGAAATTTTACAGTTGGAGAGCCTTGCTGTTTAAAGCAGAGGTCCAGGCCAAGTTTAGAGCCATTGGCCAGTGGAAGACCAACCTGTCCCTTCAACTCAGTCTTCACAAAATCATAAGCAGCCTGCGGCAGAAAAGTCGATAGCGTTCCAGTGTCTATGATCATTCCACCGGTACCATCAGATTTAATATCCAAAGTACCAGCAGGGATTTCAAATAATTGAGTGGCAACAGTGATTGTCAACAATGAAACATAATAGAATGTTGGATACTTGCTGTTTCGAATTAAAGGAGTCGAACTGGCGGTCTGGTCATTGAAGAGAGTAACGTTACCTATAAACAAAGGGCTGGTTTGGGAGGAAGGTTTATTATAGGCAGTGAGGCAGTAAGAAAATACATTTCCAAACGATGGGGCGAGCTGTGAGGGCAAGGAGAAAGGGCCTCGTCCGAAGCCTACTAATCCAGCTCCTTGCAACAACGGTCCTGCATTTCTGTGGCCACAACCAAAGGCAATTTCATTCAGCTTTCGAGAGTTAAGCGTAAACGTCTCGTATGAGACGATCCCCTGGGAAAGCGCCTTGTTGGCGTAAACATATTTGTATGCACAGTCATAATTACTGTCGCAAGAATATTGGTAACCTTGGCAGAGGTTGCTTTTGCAGGGCATTACACTGTAAGTGGAGGACACCCCAGGATCATATATTGTACTTGACTGTGGGTAGCAATAAGTACACGGTTGGCACTGAGTCCATATTAGGTCACTGCCGGTGTCCAGAATTAATGAAGAGGCTAACGCTGGCGTGCCAATTGCCAGCTGCATGAGAAATTCTCCAGTTCCTGAGCTTACTGTGGAGCTCACATAATCCAACTCATTGTAACCAAGCAATTCATGACTATCAGAAGACGTGATCTGCAGCCTTTCGAATCTCTCTTGACCGCGTTGGATTGCTCGTTTCAAGCGCTCAGTGGATGTGATATTTGGAGGAAGCAGCGAATCAATATGGACGAGATCTATTCTCAATACATTGGCCTCCTGCACCGAATTAGAAGCATACATGGATTCCATCAAATTAAGAAATACACAGAGCCATAACGAAATAATAACCAGACGCTGACATTTCCATTTAACATAAGGAGATTCATATGCTAATCTTCCAGCCATATCAATTGAGAGATATTGATATACTGATTTTACAGCCATATCAATGGAGAGATATTATTTCGCAAGAGAAAGATGAAACCCTTTGCATTCGACCAAAACAGTGACAAGAATACACAACAAGAGCATTATCATTAACCACATTCACAAGAGTACACGCAGCAGGCAGTGTTTATGGAATCGTCTGCTTCAGGGTTTTTATATAATGAATAAAAGAATTTTGGGAGGTGCCTTCTGCTTTCCAAAGTATGGAAGGTTTTTTTTCGGGACTGGCTTTTTGGCCTTCAAAGCATGGAAGCTTTAAACCAAAATATGATTTTGTATAATCGTTCTTCGCTACTGAACTATGCAAGGTTTTTTTTCGGGACTGGCTTTTTGGCCTTGAAAGCACTGAAGCTTTAAACCAAAATATGATTTTGGATAATCGTTCTTTGCTACTGAAATCAAGGAACATATCTTTTTCGGATCATATCCTATCATAAAACGGAAATTTTCTTAACATTGCTCTGGGATAAAGCTTTATAAAAACTATATTCTTGTTTTTCTCTGTATTTATTTACATAAAAAATATTATAAATGTGTTTATTTGGAATACGTGTGAATATATTATTTTAATATAATTTATTTTTGTTTTTATTTTTAATAAACTTTATTAACCAGACAATAAGATATAATTTTCATGGTATATTATAAAATGTTTTAGTTGATAGTCATAATAAAAATAAAAATAAAGTTTATCAACTTTAAAAGTATTTTTTTTTATGTAAATTTATTCTTTATTTTAAATTAATTAATTAAAAAATTACCCATATAAACATATATTATATATTTGGTTTTCAGTGCATGTCTTATTAGTAAAACATAATATTGGTACATATGTTCTTAAAAAAATATTTAATAAGTTATTATTTTTTATAACAAAATAGAAATAATAATAATAATAATATAATATATATACTATATATATATATATATATATATATATAAAACTAGAGTTTTTTAGTTATAATTTAGTAAATTTTTTATGATTTTTAAATATTTACAATACAATTATACTATGATTTTTATTTTATCATTTATTATTTTGTTTTATTATATAAAAATTTTAGGATTTTTGAATTATTTTAATCAAAATACAAATTAGCCCAATTATATGAATTAATAAACTACTACATTTAGTTATGTTATATTCATATGCTAAAATTAAAAAAATTAATAATATATAACTAATTTTAATTTAAATAGATTATTATTATTAATTGTAAAAATAATTAATATATAGATTAATCTTGTAGTATAAATTAATATAAGTACTAATTAATTATTAGTACTATTATTTATATCATAAAAAATTTTTGTCCATATCAAATTGTTTTTAAATTAATCAATTTAATTGAAAAGGCAAAAAGCTAATAAATATTTTCGATATAAAATTCAATTTTTTATGTGTATATTACTAAGAATATTCTATAATATTTTTTGGAGGTCAAATTTCTACTATCTACCTAAAAATTATTGATAAATAAATTAATAAACCTATTCCAAAAAAATTACAACTATAGATATAATTATTTAGACTTACAAAATCTATTACTCCAGAAAATAAATTTAAAATACATCTTTATGTTTTCTATCTTCCTGACAACTTCACAGTGTTCCACACTTGGTTTCTATTTTTTGAATTATGAAATTTGATGCAAATTGAGGCTAGAAGCATATTACGTTATTTCTAGTTATTTCTAGGTATAAATGTATAATAAACCTTTCAAAGTATATACATAAGTATGTGAACAATTATTTTAGTAAAATCATTAAAAGGTTTTTTTTGGTTAAAACATTCTTCTCAACCTTAGTGGTTATTCTTTAACATATTACAATAGAAGGCCACCCTTTCGATTGGGTTTTGACACCATAAGATAAAACTACACCTTTGCTCTCAACCGAAAACCTCCACAGTTTCATAGGTTTCTCACTCAACCAAGGATCTCAATCACTAGCTCCCTTCTTCAACTAATGTAGGCAACACAAGGGGACAACCTCCTCTTTGACAATTACATTCCCTTTGGTGAACTCACTGTTACGTACAAAATACTAGAGGATGTCCTCCTTCTTGACAATTATATTCCCTTTGGTGAACTCATTGTTTCAAGGCTTTAGTGTAGGATGGCTATTATATATTGGCACACCAAGGATACTTATGTTTTAGTTTACTATATGATTTCAATTCAATTTCTATTTTCGGTATATTTTGTGGCTTCCTTAGTTATGCTTACCACCTAAAGATTGTACAACAATTCCAATTATGGAATTCATGGAATGAATGACCTAAAGTGACAAAGCCATAATTTTTATGTGCTACTACTTTCTTCTTTGCATTCTACATAGTCTTTTCTTGATCATTTAGGTACCAATCCCAATGTTTTTTCCTTTTAAGCATCTAAGGTAATGTACATTCGTTTGTAAAATAAGTTATGATATAATACTTATTATTTTAAATTTATCCCTTTCATGCCCCACCTCTTCCCCTCTCATGAAATCATACCCCTCCATTATTCTTACTCTCCTAGACAGGGAACCAACATTATATTTTGTTAATAACATTGAGGGTAATATTTAAGATACATAAGTTTTGGCTCTTAGAGATACAATCAACATCGCTAGCTTCTATGGCGTATACGTACATTTACATTGAAAAAAGGGGAATTACATACCCGTCCCTTGTTTTTATTGTCTCCTCAATGCACATTACTACCAATGGGTCACTATATATAACATATGCATCCAAAATTTATCAAGACGATCACATATATGCCTTCTACATAGCATCCTCTAACTCCCACATGGTGTCCTCAGTGTTTTACAAACATTGTTGGGCCTTTACCAACCCTGTGGATTTATTCCATAACTCCATGACTTTCTCGTACATAATTTTCATTGTCTTGACCTAAGAGTCCCCTTTGGGATCCACCTTCAAATTCAATAATATGTTATTGATGGTCAACTGTTCAATCTTCCAAGGATGCATATATATTTGGAATATTCCTTTCTAAGTCTTCAACTATAGTGGCTTCCTAAAGATTGGGAACAACCCTTACTTTGTATTCTTTTTAAATCAAATCCTTGAATAAATGCTCTACCTTATAGCTCCAACATGTGATTAGTGTCTTAGTCTGTTCACTAAGGATTGAACCATATTGGACTCACTATTTGCTTGGTGGCTTAGCTAATATACATTAGGGTTGTTTTTAGAAGTGGAAGTTGGTTTGAAACCAGTCATCCTTTGCTCCACTTTCTCCTTCTTCTTAACCTTCCAATATTTACGAAATGTGGCTATACTTTTATTCTATTGATTCAAGTACTTAACCTTCCTTATAGTATCTTCTATTGTCTTTTGGTTCATCAAGCTATATTTTATCCTTTTGAATGGTAGGAAATCCACTCAAAAATATGTGAATATCCACTTTCTTTTCCTTGATTAAGCCAACATATCTAAGAAAATTCAAGCAATTCCTCTTGTATTCATCTATTGGAGTACTTAATAGGTTGAGTTAAAAAAAATCATGCATTTTCTTATCATAATAGTGCTCTAATAACCACTTCTTCTGGAGGTGCCGCTTGAATAGTTTCCAAGTAATAGTTTACTCATTAAGGTGCTTAACTTGTTTTAGTTGATCCCACCACATATGTTCCTTTCCTTATAAATAGATATTCCAACCATGTCCTCCAAAGCTAAAGAAATGTTGAATCTCCATGGTACAAGAGAATATAGGTTAGTGTCTTAAAATATCTTACACAACTAACTCAAATGCCTCAACCATCCTACTTTTCATAGCGGAAAATTACACATGAGTGAATCAACTAGCACACATGACAATTTAAAAAAAAAATTCAAACCTTCTTCGTTATATTAACAACATTAATACAATTGTACAGGGCTCTAGTACTAGGGTTAATGGCCCTCATATATGTATTGATACAATCACATACAACTAGGGCTTGGTGTCTTTCATGTTCACCAACAATATACCCTGAGCAAGACATCCTTGACTTACTTGTTGATGAAGCACACAATATCCCTTTTAGTTTACATGTCCTGAACGCATATGTTGGTCCTTTTGCTCCCAAATTTCAACTCTTGTCTCTATAAATGGTGTTGCTCCTTCTAAACTTGGCTTATGAATCTACCCTATAGTTGATCACTTGTCCTTCACCGCATCAACACTTAGGATCTTATGTCCATTTGTTAACAATTTTTTTGTTTGAACAATACTCAATTAATAATTACTACTCTTCGGCTCTTCTAGGACCTCTTCAATCTAATGACTTCCTACATTGCTCCAATGAAGAAAAAAATTGGGCTAAAGGTCTTCCACCTATCATTGTTGAACGTCCCTCATCAACAATGAACTTGGGATGTCAATCTAGCTCTCTTAGATGATCAGACCCTAAGCCAAAATCCTTTTCCTACCCTAGCAGGCTTGTAAGCCTTCACATGACATGCACATAGGGAACCATAGGTAACCATATAATAATAATCCAAATTTTACTTTGGATTCCATCCATATATCCATTCTAGACTATCAATATTCGCAACAACTTCATCTTCAAATCTTCTTGTTCTTCAGCCATCTTCTTGAATGATCTAGGGATACCTTTAATCTTCCCTATATTTTTCAATAGCTCCTCTACTGCAAAAATATGGGACTCTAAGTATTCTATCACCTATGGCTTGTATATCCACCCTTAATCATTTTCTTGACTGATCTAAGGCTATCTGATTCAAATTCTCTCAGCTACAAGAATTAACCAAGATCTTTTACTTCTATGATGTTAGTAGAATTGCATGTGAAAGAGTATGAAAAGACACATGTGCATAATTTAAAGAAGAGGAAACATAAAGGAAACCATCAAATGAAAGAACACACACAACTTGATAACATAGTTCATCCAATGTGGGTTACGTCTTCGGGCCTAATGTCAATATTTGGGAGGTCACTTCATTAATTGATGCAAGATGATCATGAATACATTATTTGTTTTTTGTCAATACAAGTAAGATCTCCCTTAACTAGAGTAGCATGTTCATCTACGATTCGCTCTTCTATAAAAACTCTCACTCATAAAAATATATTCTTCATCAAGACAAAATAACAAACTCTCATATCAAGTGGCATATAAGGATCCTCCAAAAAAATGGAAAACAATGATCTCAACATCAAATCATCATCTTAACAAGAATCAAAAGAAAAGAGGGAATCGATGCATCTTATACCTCGACTTCCGGGGACGGCCTAAAAATGCACAACTCTCATGAGGAAGTGGATAACATGGTTGAATTCCTGACGAAAAACCACGAAAGTTGACTGTAAACTTGACCCCCTTCTCACTCGATCAATTTTGGGCTCCCCAGGAATATTAATTCCTCAAAGATTCTATTTGGTGGGATGACTAACATTTTGTTTTTCAAAAGAAGAATCAAATCACACCATCATGTTCCTTCTCAAAAACTAAGAAAAATGAGAAGTTGGTCTCGTTCTGGAACCATCATTTTTGGGCTTCAAGGGAATTTTAAATATTCCTCAAGATTCCACAAAGATTCTTATCTGTAGATTGAATAAAATTATGCTTCTCAACTGAGGAAACTAATTACAACATCAAAATCCTTACGAAAATCTAATAAAAATGAGTATAAATTTGGCATATTTATGTTGCCTTCAAAAATTGGCCTTTAGGGAATCTTTTAAATTCCATGCAGACTCTCGTGTCAAGGTTTCACTCCTCAAATTTTGTGCCTACTATATGTTTCCTATGTGCACTCTCTTTGGTTGGGTGAATTTTGAAAATATGAGTTTGAATAAAAATATTTAGTTGGAGATTAGAAGTCTGGTCCATTTTTGGTGTTGGTGGTAGTCTAAAGTGGGTGGAAGGAGGCCCGGGGTGAAGCTTGTAGGCCTCCCTCATACTGGTGAATGTTTGTTTTCTGGTTTGGTCGTATTATTGTTTTGGTGCCCAACTTACACGATCCAGAGGTTTGAATAATGGGGTTCGGTTTGAACCATGTCGGCCTGATTATATGGATTGTGTCATGTTATGTATAATGATCTTGGGTTGTTAGGTGGTGGGTCTGCCATTGGAAACCCACCCCCATACTTAGATTTTATATATATATATATATATTATATATATATATATTATATATATATATATATATATATATATAATTGTTTAAAATTTTCCCTCCAGATTTTTGTAGTTACTATTTTTTTTAAGTAGGAGACAATTTCACCATATCTGTCCACCAGAAACTATTGCCACAAAGTTCTAATGTGTTTCCTCACTAATTTCCGCCAAATTTAGCAGCTCTGTGAGATTTAGTCAGGCTCCAAAATTTAGTTGGCACTATGCCAACTTTAGCTAATGGGCCTAGTTGACAAAAACTTTGACTGGACATAAATTTCACATACGATGTAGGATGAAGGTATCATTGGTGTTGTTGTTAGTCTTGCAAATAGCTCTTAAATCTGACCCTAGTTTCATGAAAATCCAAGGATATTTATTTTTGCGCTTTTCCTAAACCCTATTTGATCTCTGAGTGTTTCTGGAGCCACTTGGATCATTATATTAACATTGCTATCTAGCTACTTCATGCAAGTAATACATTTTTTCACACTTGGATTATCTTGTGAGGTTATAACTTTTTCCATTCAAACCATAGAGACAGATGCTCCTTTTAATCATTGTGGCCTTTACATAGTACTCATTAGTGTGCTTGTTATGGTTCTTTAGATGACTCGGCACCCTCTCCTTCACACACAAATCCAAGTGAAAATCATGGTTTCTCTGAGAAAACTTTAGATGCACTAAATAACCCTCACTAGAGCACTTCTTGGTTTATTGTTCAAGACTAGAACAACCATCAAATTTTAGTGTTCTATCAGCTTGCATCTAATGTTACAAGATTATTGTTCTAGTGCATCTACCTATGAAAAACACTTCTCAGAGGCAACATTAGTCTCACAAAATGAGTGGATCATATCCCAGATATCTAGCCTTCCATTGAAGGGTCTCTGATCCTCCATGGGTCACTATCATTGTGAGGGTTTTTCACTCATTGATGCACTATACAATGCTTCCAAATCTTTCCTATGGATCCTATCTTGGCAAGATCAGATATAAGAAGGAGGAATCCTATCTTGGCCTTCTCTACCCTCGATGTAACCCTTTTAAGTATACAACACCTCTTTTCTGGCTTTCTTTTACTCTACCCTAAAATATGGCTCTTAATACATCCTTCCTAAATACTTTAGGAAAACTCTCCAACTAGCAAGAATATGCTCTACACCATTTAATCTTAGAAGCCTTTCCACGGATCTCACCATGGTCTCGACCTTCTCACTATTGCAACAATGACTCTGACCTTCACTCTTAGATGTGTGGTTGCAGTAGATAACCTTGTAGCATCCATTAAATTGGCCTATTAGGCCCTTATTCCTCTATGCCTATGATCTAAGGTGATTCAGCCCACATGCCTGCAAGGTATATGCCTTATGGCCTCCTCTCTTAGCTGACCTATCGTCACAGATATTCATCCCTACCTTCTCCATAGCGTAGAGATCTCAGCTCCCATTAGGTATTATTCTATCTGGCTACAACAACTCTTGGCATCTTCCTCCATGAGCCTAGCGATATGGATCATATATCATCCATTGTAACAACTCCTTGAGGAATATAAAACACGCTTCTATGGAACTTTACAACATTCCTCATATTGAGCAAATATGCCTTCTTTGTAGACCTACTCATCTCGCTAGTTGTGGCCTACTTGAAATACATCTCGACCTCATCTTGATCAAGTGATCTCCTCTCCACTTGATGATCTCTACCCTAGTATTAGTCCTTCTTAAATATATTTTCTCTAAGCCTTCTAGAAACACTCTAGATCTTAGAGGAATTTTCCACTTGGACTTAGGATTTATTTTACTTTTTAATTTTCCCTTTTGAATTTTAAACCCCATCTTGGCCTAAAACCCATTTACCTGTGTATTTTTCACACAAATTCCTTTTCATAACAAAAGTATCACAAACCCTAGATTTGGGGTTGTGGAACACCTCCTAAGCTAAGATTTCTAACACTCCCTCTTAGAGATGGAGGTATTTCCATTGAAATATCAAATATCATTGGTGACACTAGCCCAGCTAGCTTCCATCTCTGCAACATACCTTGTAGAATTTTTCATTGTCATTATAGTGTCTCTACCTCACGACAATGTAAAGATATTGAAATTCCTTAGGGTTTCTCCATCTAAAGATATAATCCCTCTAAGCCTACATGATCTTCACTTGCTCACATGCTTCCATTATGCACATTGTGATCCACTGGCCCTTCAAAGTAGCACTCAGGTACCATGTTGAATTTTCATGGCACAAGAGAATCTACATTAGTGTTATAAAATATTTGAGATAATGAACTCAAATTCCTCAACCATCCTACTTTACATAGTGGAAAATTACAAATTAGTGAATCATCTAGTACACATGAAAATTTAAAAAAGAATCAACCCTTCTTTGATATATTAACCACTATAATACAACTCTTAGGAGCTCTTATGATAGGGATAATGCCCCTCATACATCCATTGATACAAGTATATAGAAATAGGTGTTGGTGTCTATCATTATCAACACCAATCTACCCTGAACAAGACATCCTCGACCTACTTGTTTATGTGGCACCCCATAGACCTTTCAGTCCAGGTGTCCTGGACACATTTGTTGGTCCTTTTGCTCCTAATCTGCAACTCTTGGCTCTATCCATAGCCCTGCTCCTATAGGTCACTTAACTCGGCTTATGAATATTCCATTCAGCTAATAACTTATCTTTCAATGCATCAACACTTAAGGTCTTCTTTCTTGTTGTTCACAACTCCATTTGTGAAAAACTCTCAACTTCCCACTACATCTACTCCACTCGTTTGGGACTTCTTCCCTATATGGCCTTCCTGTGCTACTCTAATGAAGACAAAATTTGGGTTGGACGTATGCCACCTATAACTATCGCACACCCTTCTTCAACATTAAACTTGGGTTTTCAATATATCTCTTGTTTAATCAAACATTGACCCTACCTATTTTCCTCTCATAGCAAGCTTGTAGCCATTCTCAATACTTGTACTTAGGGAAAAATGGATAATCATCTAACAATCCTCCAATTTGTACTTTGGTTACTATCCATCTATCCATTCTAGACTCCATCTTCACTGCAACTTCATATTTAGATATTCCCATTCTTCAGCCATGACCTTGATCAATCTAGGGCTACCTTTAAGCTTCCCTCCATTCTACAACAACTCCTCTATTGCATAGATATTAGACCCTAAGTTCGTCATCACCTATGGATTGTAGATCTTCCCTTACTCATTCATTTTCTTAAATGACCCAGAGAGAAATTAACATCACCACATGTTTAATTCATCCAAGTCATACTTTGTTCAAACTTAGATTTTATTGTGAGGTTATAGTTTTTCCAGAAACCCCACAGATATATCCTACTCCTTTTAATAACTATTCCCTTTATAGAATACTCTTTTTTTTTGTTGAAGCAAGAACCAAAGATTATATTGACTTGTAGCTAAAAAATAGGTTACATAAAATACAAGAAACCAAGAGCCAATTGCTCGAGCTCCTGGCCGAGGGCCCACAAAACAAAAGAACCTCCTAAATCATTCAATTTGTCTAATAGATGAGGATCTAAATTTGAACAAAACGAGAAAACTCAATAAGTCTTTAGGCGGACCCGAAGAAGAAATAGAGACCATGGTGAAAATATTTCGGGTCCGCTAGAGTGATAACCCTCGAGCAAGTGTTCTGCCTGAAAATCCCCGATTCCAACCCTGAGGAGAAACGTGCAAGGAAGATAACCTTGTCCCATCAACTTGCACAACAAACCTTAACCATAGATCTTCTAATCCTAGATCCAACGGCTAAAAAGGATATTGAGCTAGAAAGAAGAGTGGGGAATACCCACCTGATGAAGGCAGTATTATCTCTCCTCCTTGAGCCACATGTTGAATAGTTGGTGGCATCGGGAGCTTTTCTATTAAACCACTTAGGGTCTTGAGGGCACCCGAAAACCACTTTAACTGTAGCAAAACTGCCTTGTACTATAGAAAAACTCTTGGTGCCATGGTTTAGCTTCAAGCTCTTCCCCCGCTGCCATATTTCTCACTGTGAGATCCAAATGTGCCAGTTCTCTAGTCCTCTGTTTGTCGAACCCTTATCATCCATCTGCGTGATTTTCAACTGGCTACTTCTCCTTCATGCACTGATAATGCTCCCTGTCTGCATAAGCCAAAGTGTGGTAGTCCTCACGTAGTTTCCCTATAGGTACTGACTCCCATAGCCAAATCTGTTTGTCTCTTGTATAGAGCACTCATTCATTAGCTAGCCAGTCTGCCACTCTATTGGAATTTCTGTGCACATGAACAAATCTAAGTGTTCTTAGTATTCTTAGCTAAGATTGAATTTGGTGATAGACCTACAAAAGTCTCCAGCGGTTTGAATCTTTGTTTGGTCTAGTACCAGTGCCTATCTTTTTGACCGAATTAATTGTTGATTCTGAATCAACCTCTATAATTGAATTATGTAAATTGTATTCAATCATAATTTCTAAGCATTGCTCAATGGCCATGAGTTCCACCATATTCTTAGTGGCATTCCCCAGATGACTGTCAAAGATGATTTTTTTATTGCCCTCTTCATCTCTTATGACTCCTTCGTAACCAACATCCCCAGGGTTTCCTTTTAAGGCTCCATCTATATTGAATTTCAAAAAGCCATGGGGATGGGGTTGCCAGAAAGGCTTTCCTTCTATAATGTGTCTTGTAATCTTGTTTATTCCCTAAGGGACAGGCAGCTAGAGCCCCAATAATTGTAGAATGTGAGCATCTTTGTGACAAGGTGGTTTCTCAAGGGGTTGCTTCAGAAGAGCATTAACAATTTATTTCAGCTATTTTAGGATCTGAACCATTTGGCTTTGGGTTGAGCCAGATATGTCCTTGAAAATCCTGTTGTTGCACTCTTTCCAAATATCCTAGATCAAAAATCCTGGAATCAGAGTCTAGGCTTTGTTGACTATTTCATTATCTGAGAAGTATTTCTTCCAATTCTTTAAAGTTTCGGTTATGTAATTTCATTCCTGTTCGTTTGATTGAAGATTGATGCCAGCGAGTTCCATAAGGTGGAGTTGAATAAGCAGAGATTGAGAAGGTGATCCATAGTTTTTTCTTGTAGACCACATAACTAGCATCCTGATGGACCAACAAAACCTCTCTTTCTAAGATTTTCCCAAGTCAAAGCCTTTTTATGCTGTACTAGCCACAAGAACAATTTGATCTTCATCCAGTGTGGGTTGTGCCATAGGTCCCTCCATATCTTATCAAGGCTTGGATAGTTAACTCCGGTGGCTATTATTTTGTCTTCTTTATGGTTGAAGATGCCATAATTGTTCCTCCCCGATCTTAGTTGGTCATTCAACCTTGAAGTCAAAATTTTTCTCTTTTCTAGAATCGCTTCAAGAACTTCAGCTTGGTCCTTCACAAGGGTCTCTTCACTGTAAACTGGTACCTTCAATCTTCTCCATTTACCATTGTCCCTTGTATGATCCCAAAAGTCACTTAACCTTTTCAGTCCTTTATTGATGGTATCATTTTTGATAATATTCAGTCCTTCTCTGCATACGTTAGGTTCTTGCTGCCAGTTATCAACCAAAAAACAGGCAAGATTCACGTTTCTAATCTCCCAAAAACTATGTTTATGAACTAAGGCTCTATTCTCCCAAGCATTGTTCCAAATATGGAAACCCCTGATGTGTCCTGTCATTTGAATGTGGTCTCTTTGTTGCTAGTGCATTTCATATTTTTGTTTCCAGAGCTTAGCCAAGGGGTTTCTCATTTCCTTTATCCATCTCCACCAAAGTTTTTCTCCCAAAACTTTGCTTAGAGTGTCCGAGTCATGGAGACCCAAACCACCATGGGTTTTGGGTTTGGATAGCTTGTCCCAAGCTACTAGAGCCCATTTCTTTTTCTCTTCCCCATTACCCCAAAAAAAAATCTCTTTGGATATTCCTGATTTGTTGTGAAGCTTCCATTGGGACAAGAAGAGCTGAAAACATGAAAATTGGAATGGTTTGTAGGACTGCCTTTGTAAGAACTAGCATGCCTGCTAAATTCAAAGATCTCCTTGTCCAATTACTTACTTTGTCCTTCAGTTTATTAGTTACTGGCTCCCAAACTTCTTTTCTCAGAGGTTTGTCATTGAGAGGTATTCCTAGATATTTGGAGGGAAGATGACCTCATTTAAGACTGAGAATTCTAGAGAGATTTTTTTGAATAGAAATATCAGTATTGAAAAAGAAAACTTTTGATTTTGTGAGGCTTACCTCTGTGCCAGCCGCCATCGCAAAATCATGCAAGATTTGTTTGAAAGCTTAGGCTTCTTTGACTATGGGTGTGCCCTACAACATAATGTCATCCACAAATTGTTGATGAGCCAATGTGTCCCCATTCTGAGTAAGTTTGAGTCCCTGGATTCTTCCTTCCGCCTTGGCTGAATTGATGACTTTTCCCAATCCTTCCATCATGAGAATGAAGAGGAAGGGGGAGAGCGGATCCCCTTGCTTGAGACCTCTCGATGGCCTGAAGGTACTGTATGGAGAGCCATTAAGAAGGATTGAACAACTGGCTGAGGTAACCATGGCCATGACCCATCTTATCTAGTTGTGGTCAAAGCCATACACTTTGAGAACTTCCTTAATGTATGACTAGCTTAGCTTATCATAAGCTTTCACTATGTCAAGCTGTATTATCAGACCTGCTTGCTAATTAGTCATGAGGGAATGAACCACTTCGTGAGCTTGAATGATATTATTGAGAATTTGTCTACCTTCCACATATCCAGTCTGCTCCTCTAACACGAGCATTGGGAGAAGGGGTTTGAGTTTGTTAGCAATAACTTTGGAAATGATTTTATACACCACATTGCATAAAGCCATGGGTCTAAATCTATCTGGTGTCATGGTTTTTTCCTGTTTGGGGATTGAGGCTATGAAGGAAGCATTAAGCACTTTGATAACTGTTCTTGATTTTCTTGAATCCTCCACCACATCAAGAATACCATGTTTGACTATTTCCCAGCATCTTTTGAAGAAGTCTACATTGAAACCATCTGGGCCTGGAGCCTTCCCATTGTGCATCTCTTTGATAACTTCTTCGACCTCTTCTTCCATCACTAGTTTGTTGAGATTATAATTATATTCGCTTATTACCAGTTTTGGAATATGTTGAGTGAAGCTGTTAATAAATTGAGATCTGTCTACAATGGTCTCCTTTGCTATGCCTTGAAAATGTTGTACCAGAAAAGATTCCATTTCCTTGTGATTATTTATCTCTTTCCCTTGAGGATCTCTGAGTTTTGTGATCCGATTTTGTGCCCTGTGTTCCATGGTAGACTTGTGAAAGAACTTGGTATTTCTTTCCCCTTCTTTAATCCATTGCGCTCTTGATTTCTATCTGCAGACTATTTCCTCCTATTGGCATCTGTTGTCCCATTCTTGTTGAAGAGAGTCTGTTTGCATTTTCCTTTCCTCTATGAAGCCCTCTGTGATGAGAATTCAGTTGGTTTCCTGTAATTTTTTTTCCACTTCTCCTTTCACTTTAAAATATTGCCAAACTCATTTTTTTTCATTCTTTAAGCCTTAGCTTGATGTGTTTGAGTCTCTCTTGTAGGAGGAAGATTTTTGTGCCTTGTGTTGGTACCATTCTATGACCCCTTTTTCCCTCCCAAAACATGACCATTTCCTACCCCTTCTCATCATTTATCCCTCAAATGCCTTGGAAATTAATTAATTAATAGTTTTATAGTTGTTGAATTGCATTTAAATTGATTTAGGGGTTTTGTGTTAATAAATTAGGATTTTTTGCCTAAATAACTACAGGAAGTCTCAACAACCTGTAAATGGCTTATCGTTTGACATGTGGCATGAGAGCCAGGCCAGAGCGAAACGTATGGGCGAAAAGAGGAATGTCCAAGCATGGACAGGCACCTATCCCACAACGAAAACATCCCTCCTATATGCGCGGTCAACACCTGGTCAACTATGGCATGTTGGCACAAAGGAAGCAATAGCACTCAGTTACAGTCAATTCGATTTTTAAATGTTTCCTAGTTTTTATATGCGTAAGATAGGATAGGAACATCTTTGCATTTTTTACAAAAGCAGCAACAGTCGCCCATGGATAAATATCCATTTTTCAAAGGATGTGATGTATGTAATTAAAAGGCCGAACCTGGTTATAAGTTCATTTACCTACCTTTTGGATACTTCAGACTATTAGGTTTTATATACATTCATTGTTGCCTCAGAACAGAGCTTTTCGATTTAATATAAGATTGCATTACAATCTCTGTGCATTGTTTAATACTGTGATCGTGGAGTAACTATCTCGGTGTGCCAAAACACGGACGGGCCCTGCATGCATGGTATACCGACATTTTAATTACGTTTTCTTTGTATTTGCATTGTGATTTTAATTACATTTTACATTCAAGCGTTTGAATGGTATTTGGTATCGATTTATATGCTCAGAGATTTGATTGATGCTTACGGTTGTGTTTATGAATGCGTTGTTAGATGTCTGTGCATGTGCTTGAACAAACCCTCATCTGGATTGTGAATTACATCCTGTAAAGGATTCGATCCAGGGTTGCTTGTAAAGCACTAATATGGACGATGTTTATGAGTTTTCCTTTGCATGCTTTCAATAAATATTCATGACCGTTGAGTGCCATTAAACAGGGGTTTCATGTTTGGTGTCTCTGTAAGGAGATCGAAGCCTTTAACTATAGTGATACGCAACATGTTATGGATTTCATTTTAGTTGTTAATGACATATGGTTTGATGCTTATTTAAAGCTTTGATTGATAGTTTAACATTAGATCTAGTCTCAGCACTGTACTTAGGAATCATAGGTCTAGAGTAGATCCTTTATGTCTATATATTTTAGGCACACGCCTCTAAGTATACGCACCCTGGTTGATAATAAATTGAGACCAATCTAGCACCCTAGATAGGACACTACATTTTGGCGCCATTGTCGGGGAGGCATACTTAAAGGATTGAAAAGAAAAAAAAAATTAATAAACAAAAATTTAGTCAAAAGTCATGTTCATTTATGCCTAGGTTTAGAGACAATCAGGGTAGATTCATAAGAACCCCCCACCATTCAAAAACTAACCCATCATCATCAGGAGCAGACTTTGTAAAGAACTCAACACCAGCTGAGGAAAATTTCATTCAAGCATTAGAGGATAAACAAAAATCAGGATAGAGACTTACTCTCGTTGAAAGGCAAACTTTATTCATACATAAATATTAGAAGAGGGACTTTCCTAGGTCTGCCACACAAGGAGAAAGTAGCGCAGTGATTCAATACACTCCAGAGATTGAACACTCTCGAGAGACTGAACACTCTTACCTTAATCACCTCTTTGAAGGAAGTGACTCTGATACAGAAAAATCTACTAAGATGGCTGAGGAAGGAGATGGGTCAGCACCACATCAAAGACAGAGAGATGAGGAAGAGTCCACTTTTCATTTTCCCATACAAGAACCACAGGAAGATGATGAGATCAAAATGAAAAATATACCACCATTAGTGCTACCTAATTTCTATGGTATGGCTTCAGAAGATCCGGACTCATTCTTGTTCGAATTTGACATTGTATGTCGGACATATGGCTATATTGATGATGCCCATAGGCTCAGACTTTTTCCAGCCACACTAAAAGCATCAGCCTTGAGATGGTTCATGGGGCTTGGTGAGCATACTATCACTGATTGGGATGGTATGAGAAAAGTATTTCTAAGGAAATATCAACCCTATTGCAGATCCAAAGACTCTAAAGATGACATCTTTAGAATGATCCAACAAGAGGATGAAACCTTAGAGGAATACTTGGAACGGTTTGTCTACAACTTACAAAAATCTAAACACCGAACTATGCCTCTTGAACTGACCCGCACAATATTCTTGAAAGGTATCCGAGAAGAATACATGGATGACCTGAATTTAATGGGTAAAGGTGACATTTCTATTTTACCCTTTGAAGAAATCGTTGATCTATGCGAAAAGTATTCAAGGAGTAAAGCTAAAATGGGAAAAAGAACCTTGTCATCCAAGGCCACTAAATCCAATTCAACGAGTGTCACAAGGGCTGAGATAGGCAACCTGTTAGAAGAATTCAAGACAGACTTATTAATCACAATAGGGAACCAAATTGACACTTTAAAAGCCAAAAAGAAACAAGAAGCTGAAGATCAAGTAATGGCTATTTTCTGCCCCAAGTGCCGGAAGAAACATGCATTAAAGGACTGTCCACTAGATAGCATTCAAGTTTTTTCTTTCTGTACTGAACATCATGATATATTTAACTGTCCTAAAGTTAAGGTTTTGTAGAACTATAACATGGCAGACAATGCAGAGATGGAAAACATGTATTACATGGGCGCAAAAAGACCATGGCAGCCAAGGCCAGCACCTCAAGGTATGTTCCCAAATCAAAACTTGCAATTTCCTGTGAATGACAAGATGTATGTACAGAATTCATGGAATGTACCCATACCATGGCAGCACCAAAACAACCCACAGCAACAATGGAGACCATCTCAACAGTATTCTCAACCTTATCCTACATATCCTCAATCATACCCACCGTATCCATAACCATACCAACAATATCCACATCCTCAACCATATCAACAGTACACTCAGCAAGCTGTTTATCCACCCCAACCTACTCAACAAGCACTGCCTTCTCCTCCACCAATAAATCCACAACAACTCCAATTTCTAGCTAACTCACAACCTTCCAGACCCACACAAATTCCTGCTCAAACTGTCCCAAATCCGAATAATAGAGCAGAGAGGCCAGCCTACAATGTAGAAGAGGGAACTTCATATCCCACACTACCGCAGAACATAAACTTGAGGTCTGGCAAGGTACTCCAAAAAGATTCTCCAATAACAGATAGGTGAGAAGAAAACATAGAAATCGAAAAAGAGATAACAAATCAAAATAAATCAAACGATGATATCAGTGATAAGCAAATGCAACAATTGAATCC
Source organism: Pinus taeda (assembly GCA_000404065.3). NCBI lineage: Eukaryota > Viridiplantae > Streptophyta > Pinopsida > Pinales > Pinaceae > Pinus > Pinus taeda. The sequence goes on along the minus strand of APFE031336156.1, from coordinate 215,408 downwards.
ACCTTTTCCAGAACGATTGGTCCAAATCAAACCTCCATTGTCCATACCACAATTTGATGTCTTAGATGAGCTTAAAAATGTCTACATAAAAATCCCGTTACTGCAAGCTATAAAAGACATTCCTATCTACACTAAAGCCATCAAAGACATGTGCATCAAGAAGCCTGCTAGAAAAAGGATTGATCCTCAAACTATTCATGTCATAGGACATTTAGTAGGACTTATGACCAATACCATTTCCATAGAAAAGTATGTTGATCCTGGCATTCCCAAAGTAACCACCATCATTAACAACATACAAATTCTAAACACTTTGATCGATCTTGGAGCTGCAATTAATGTAATGACCTTAGATACCATGAGAACACTTCAGCTTACCAATTTGTAACATACAACAATTGTTCTTGAATTAGCTGATAGGTCTAAAGTGATTCCTGAAGGGATTTTGGAAGACATAATTGTCTCACTGGACTCTTGGGAGTATCCGGTGGACTTTTTAGTCCTTCAACCCAA